>JAWQFJ010007068.1:0-31169 GCA_034096865.1 Theodoxus fluviatilis | reverse complement strand
CTACCACCCCTCCACACTCTACCTCTACCACTCTTCTCCTAAAAGAGTACTGAATTATCCTAGCTCCCCACTCCTCTCTCCTCCACCCTACACTTCCTACTTCCCCGGTCTCACTCTCCTGCCATCTCTTCCTCCTCTTCTTTCTTACTTCTTTATCCCTTACTCCTTTACTCCTCTAACACTCCTACACCCCTCTTTCTGACTCCCTCCTTCTTCTCCTTTTCCGGTGCCTTCACTCCCCTCTCTCCCTCCATCTCGCCGTTCCAGCACCCTTTGCGGTGGCTATTTTGAGAAAGGTTTCTGATCACTACTGTAAGCCCTCAGTGTCACTGAATGAGAGCTGTGAGGATGTACCTGTGGTGGCAGGCTCTTTGTTGTAGCCATTGCCTCGTCTCGCCTTGCCTCCCTCCTTCACTCCCTCCTGCCCATTTCTGTCTTTGGGCAGCCGCGTGGAGCTGTGCTGACTCAGGCCTGCTGGCCTTCCCAGGGGCTTTTAGAGGAGCATCAGAAATAAATTTGTGTTAATTTTGATTGAAGACAGAAATTAAAATTTAGTCATCTGAGAGCAGCAGGATAAAGGAAAAATGGATTGTGCAGAAGGAATCGTGAAGTCATGAGATTTTGGCTGTAACCACCAACTCTGCAGTGTTACTTCACATTTTCCTGTGACTTATGTGTTACAGGTGTTTTAAAATACATGGGTGACTTATGTATGGTTGCAGAATGAGTGAAAATACACACTATGGATGCAGTGGGCTCAGTCTTGTTGCTGATTTGTCATGTCAGACTGGTGAGATTTTTCTGTGGAATGAATGGGAGAAAGTAAAGACCAGAAGCAGGTGGTATATCACTTGGACACCCCACCACCACTCACATCATCCTCCACCCACCCCCCACCCCCACCCCTACTTTTTCTTTTCTTCCCAAGAGCTTTCTTTCCTCTTGCCCAGACATCTAATCCCCTCATTCTCTTTGCTTTACGGCCTGTCATCTGTCTGGCATTTTGCAGTCACTACCGGTAGTGTGCACCCCACAAATATGAACAAAAAATGCTGACCCTTGGCCGTGCTGCCTGTCGCCCAACACCAGGCAGTGGGGACAGAGAACCCCCCAGTGTGGCCACAGGTGGCACTAAGCTGCTTACAGCCACCAGGGGCTGCAGACTCGGCCTTCCTGTGCTGGGTGTGGGCCTCATCCGCGTGGAGTCCATGCTGGGGCGTCCTGTAGATGCCACCTGCGCTTTCCCCTAGAGACTGGTCTTGTGCGAAGGCAGTTTTCCTTGCAGCAGCATTCACTAGATGCCCCCATTGTCAGCCTGGACTCTAGAACATGGAGTGACTGCAATGGATATCTCGTTTCCATTGATCAGTGTTGACCTTGATGTACATAGAGTGTGAGAATGGCCACAGCCAACAATGATCCGCTCTTGGTTTTCCCTCGTCTGTCTCCGTCTCTCCTTGTCCTCCCTTGCTTTCCAACTTCCTCCAGCAAGAGGCAGCCTTACAAAGGGGACAGCTGTGTGTAAGGTTGTGTTGGTGTGAACTGCACCCAAAAGAACAACTGCACACCTGAGTGAGTACGTGAATGATTTTATTCAGGTTCAAGAAACAGTCCTTGAGCACACAGCAGACTGGAAGCTAGGACTAAACCCAGATGGATGGTGAATGGATGATGCAGTAGTGATTATCCACTGTACAGACAACTTCAGACAGGGGCAGCCTCAAGGCTGCACCCGGACAGGTTAATTCATATTAATGTCCACCTGGTGACCCGTGATTGACAGCTTGCATAAGGGGTGGGGTCAACAGTGGTGGTGGTAAGGCATAGGATCACAGCAAGAGACTGCTATGTCACTCTCCTATCATCACCTTGCACTCCTCTCCCACCCAATGCAACTCCAGCCATCTGCACAGTAAGTCCACTTCCACCTACAGACTACACAGCAACACATCTACACAGCACTGCATGCCAGCTTCCACCTACAGTCTACACAGCAACACATCTATGCAGCAACACATCTACACAGCAACACATCTACACAGCACTGCATGCCAGCTTCCACCTACAGTCTACACAGCAACACATATACGCAGCAACCTCTCCACTTGCTCCCCACACGACAGCAGTGGCACTGGAGGTGGCTTTTTTGAAAGCTCCAAACAAAGCACGCCCTCAAGTGACAGGAAAAATGTCTGACAGGAGTCTTGATGCAGTAAATCCCCGTTGACACTAATTCTCTAGTAATCATTTCATTCATTCAACTCCTTGGTTTTCCAAAGACAGGTTTCATGAATTCATTACAACGCTCCAATCTTTTGAAGAATCTGCACACACACATGCACACAAATAGAGTATGTGATACTTCTCTTGGCATAAGTATTCCTAATATATCCACACATTCGATATTCACTCATTCAACCAGTGCAATCGGCAGCAATGCCTCACACTGAAGTCGTCCTCACAGTGTACACTTGGTTCTTCCAGTCACAAGGCAACAGGGCTGTGCATGGACGCCAACTCTTCCAAGCTCTGGCAATGAAGACTGCCATGAGAGAAATATTATTTTTGGACTCAAAACAGTCGCAAAAAGAGACGAACTTGATAGTTTCACGGGTTAATTGCCCTGGTGCTGTCGACAGATGCTATCTGACGGGTCTGGCAGCAAAGTTTGCACCTGAGCTCAAAGAGTTTGGAGAGGTGACAGACAGCCCTGACACATCCACAAATGCAAACCAAGTCATAACCCATGTGGACAACACACAGCTTCAATCATTCAACATCCCTTCAAGGCAAACAGCACTTGATCATCGGGAGTGGCGTCCTCATAGATGGATGCACTCCCTGGGGCTCCACAGGAAAGCCCTGATTACAGCCAGCTTTTGTGACCAGTGGAGGGGAGGGGTGAAGGGGTCAGCTGTGACTACCATAAATTCCACTCCTACATGGACAGGCAGAGGTGGTGAAAAAAAGGACAGAGGGTGAGGTTTGGTGATGAATGCTGTACACGCAAATTAAGCAGAGCTTGTACAAACCACTGGTCTATCCTTGAGTATTCAGGCACAATTATGCACTGACAAAATTTCTACAACTCAGTCTGCCAATAGCAGGCCTTATGAAAACCTAAGAAAAATCAATAACCCAAGCTTTAGTTAAATTTCAGCAATTACATCACATCAGCTTTAGTAAAAATGCTGCAGTCTTGATAACCCATTCTGTGTTGCTGAACTAAGTATTTTTCCTGAGTGTCCAGTCCTGACGGAAATTTCCAAACAGTGACCACAGATTCAGACAGGTCCACTGGTAGTCAACATATGAAGATGTCATATGTACAGATGGTGTGAGATCAAACTGGTGATGAGCAGAGTTTAGCCATTCAAATAATAGAAAATGACAAGATAATCCTCATCAACACAACAGTAACTGAATCCCTCCACAAGGGAGCAATTCTCCACAAGGTAAATGTGGTGCGCTTCTAAAAAAGATGGTGCAAATCTGTGGGAACAGATTAATCCCCACTGCTGGGGGTGGACAGTCTCAGTGTATTTTGCAAGAAAAGAGTGGTCAAAGTGCCTCATCCAGAGCAAGGCCATCTGTCCTGTCCACTGCACGTCCCCACAGGTCATCCTGTCCACTGCACATCCCTATAGCTCATCCTGTCCAGTGCCAGCATGGACGGCTCAGCAGAGCTTCCCAAAAGACTGTCTCCTCTGAGCCTGCACACTGCCATGGGAAGGATGCATCGAGACACGAGGCAGAAGCTGCAAGGAGTCATGGCTTTCCGCCCTTCCCAAGGCAGACTCTGAACTTCAGCATTCACTAGGGGCCTCTGCAGGCAATACTTGTCTAGCACTGAGTGAACACTGCAATACAACTTCTGCAGTCTTCATGTGAGTCATGGGAAATGCTCTCTGTATTATCTCTGAAAGCTGATACAGTATCACAATGCAGTCTCTGTACAGCGAGGTTGTACACATGATCCTGATACGATATATGCAGATATACAATATGAACAAAAATATTCTTTAGTTGCTCGGCTTATTTGTGGAAAATCCCTCCTTATCTGTCTAGTTCACACGTTTTCTACGCACACTGACTTACCTACACCACCACACATCTAGGTAAATCATAACAGGGGGGACAGAAATATTATTCAATCAAATGCATGCAGAAACACTCTCTCATTCATGTCACACTTTTTTTTTCAAGAACTGCCAACATTTCCAACCATCTAATCAAGGACAGACACCAACTCCACTGTAAAAACCAGCACTACAGTTTCAAGCTCACAGCTCTGATGAACTTCCTCCCTTCCTCAGACAGTGAAAACTTATGTGTTAACTCCAGATCTCTCATGGTCAGGAGTGAATCTCTTCAACAGGGCTAGGTGTAATTGTAAATGAACTTAACATACATTGGTTTTCACCACATCTTTAAAATGTGGCATAAATAAACATAATTAAATGAAAAGCACAGATTGCAATTCTTGAAAACACTCCACATTCATCATCATCAAAAAATAAAAAGGAAAGAACAACTCTCTCCTAGTTCTCAGAGCACAAAGTGATTTCTCCCAAGAGGCAGGCATTCAAAATGGCATCCTTCCCATCCAGATCTTCAGTCAGGACAAACACCATTCTTGTCAAAAGCAACTACTCTGCTGCAGCCTGGCTTGCATGTAGCAAGACCTTTGTCCAGTCCTCCACAAAGCATCCCATCAGGACAGATCACAGGTGTGGGTACAGCCACGTCCAATCAGGACAGTCCGCAGGTGTGGCTACAGCCACATCCAATCAGGACAGTCCGCAGGTGTAGCTACAGCCACATCCAATCAGGTCAGTCCACAGGTGTGGCTACAGCCACATCCAATCAGGACAGTCCGCAGGTGTGGCTACAGCCACGTCCAATCAGGACAGCCCACAGGTGTGGCTACAGCCACATCCAATCAGGACAGTCCGCAGGTGTGGCTACAGCCACGTCCAATCAGGACAGTCCGCAGGTGTGGCTACAGCCACGTCCAATCAGGACTGCCCTCAGGTGTGGCTACAGCCACGTCCAATCAGGACAATCCACAGGTGTGGCTACAGCCACGTCCAATCAGGACAATCCAAAGGTGTGGCTACAGCCACATCCAATCAGGACAGCTCACAGGTGTGGCTACAGCCACGTCCAATCAGGACAGCTCGCAGGTGTGGCTACAGCCACGTTCAATCAGGACAGTCCACAGGTGTGGCTACAGTCACGTCCAATCAGAACACAGATGGCACAGCTCACAGTCCACAGCCCTGAGGCCTGGCTATGGCACAGGTAGCTCTGTCCACACTCAGTCCTGTTTGTTGGAATGCTGTCAGGTTCCTTGGGGCATCCTTCCACTCTCACTCTAGCTGCTTGTGAACACGACCTGAGGACAAGAAACCCCCAGACAGCAGGCAGGCAGGCATTCACGCAGGCAGGCAGGCAGGTGGGCTGACACCCCCTTAGTCACGTCAGAATGGAAGAGGGGTGCCCACATTTTGGCAAGTCGAAATATTCAGGAGAACTCCTCAATTCCTCCGCAGCTTGTTACCTTGGCTACCACTACTGTGATGTCGTCTGGCTTGCCACCTGAAAACAGACAGAGGAAGTTGTAGGGGACTTCTGCTAGTCAGAGCAAAACACAATTTTACACTACCTCAATATTTCAAGTCATTTCAACAGAAATTAGATTGAGAATGGCTTATCACTACTAAGTTCAAACCAATGACGAGCTAATCAAAAGTTACATAGAAGGTAGATTTAGTAGAAGACTGTGGCCATACTACATAGAAGGCAGAGTTTAGTAGAAAGCTGTGGTCAAGATACATAAAAGGCAGTTTAGTAGAAGGCTGTAGCCATACTACACACAGAAAGCACAGTTAAGAAAGGTGTAGACAAGGAAATGACTGTCAGCTTGCAGAGCAGACATGA
Source organism: Theodoxus fluviatilis (assembly GCA_034096865.1). Classification (NCBI taxonomy): domain Eukaryota; kingdom Metazoa; phylum Mollusca; class Gastropoda; order Cycloneritida; family Neritidae; genus Theodoxus; species Theodoxus fluviatilis. The sequence continues at coordinate 25,226 of JAWQFJ010007068.1, read as the reverse complement.
TGGGGACAACTTGCAGGTGTAACTGCTCAGAGCTCACCCAAGCTGCAAATCCACAACCACTGAAGCAGTATTGGACAGAAAAAAGATCAGTCATAGCTACATTAGTGTTGGCAGTAGTAGTGCTAACACCAGTATAGAAGTTGTAGTAGTAGTAGTAGTAGTAGCAGTAGTAGTAGCAGTAGTAGTAGTAGTAGTAGTAGTAGTAGTAGTAGTAGTAGTAGTAGTAGTAGTAGTAGTAGCAGCAGCAGCAGCAGCAGCAGCAGCAGCAGTAGTAGTAGTAGTAGTAGTAGTAGTAGTAGTAGCAGCAGCAGCAGGAGCAGCAGCAGTAGTAGTAGTAGTAGTAGTAGTAGTAGTAGTTGTAGTAGTAGTAGCAGCAGTAGTAGGAATACTAACTCTCTGGCAACGTAACGCCCCATATGGGGCTTTGTGTCAACAAAACATTCCTGTATTCTCACGAATGGTCTAAGGGAGGCAACTCCAGTTTAGAATATTGTAGTAACCATATTTCCACAGTGAGTTACCTTTCTTTATGATTTTTTGAGGCGGGGGTTTGAATCAGTGAATTTTTTATGTGTACCCCCTACGTTTTGCGAAAATGGCTGACAACTACTTTTCCGTGAAAATCTATCAATGTATATAGTGATTTTTCTTTTCTAGGTGCCTTTTTTATATTGCAAATGTTATCAGAATATAGGTAAATATATTGGCATTGTTTTTGCATTTCAGATTTTTTTTTTTTTAAGGCACCATTCCAGCATTTTTCAATTCTTGCAACTTGACTGACGATTTTTGATTTTTTTTTATTTTTTTTTTGCTGATTACATGCATTATTTCACTAGATATAACTCAAATCATGCACATTGAAACATTTTGATCATGATTTGTTTGAATTAAGTGAATAAATATCTTTTATTTGATATATAGCTTTTGTCATTATTTCATGGCTTTCTATTTTTGTTAGATTTTTGAAAATGCTTGAAAAACCTACGTTGCCAGAGAGTTAGTAACAGTTGTCACAGTATGAAGTAGTAGTAGGAGCAGTACTTGTAGTATGAAGTAGTAGTAGGAGCAGTACTTGTAGTATGAAGTAGTAGTAGGAGCAGTACTTGTAGTATGAAGTAGTAGTAGGAGCAGTACTTGTAGTATGAAGTAGTAGTAGGAGCAGTACTTGTAGTATGAAGTAGTAGTAGGAACAGTACTTGTAGTATGAAGTAGTAGTAGGAGCAGTACTTGTAGTATGAAGTAGTAGTAGGAGCAGTACTTGTAGTATGAAGTAGTAGTAGGAGCAGTACTTGTAGTATGAAGTAGTAGTAGGAGCAGTACTTGTAGTATGAAGTAGTAGTAGGAGCAGTACTTGTAGTATGAAGTAGTAGTAGGAGCAGTACTTGTAGTATGAAGTAGTAGTAGGAGCAGTACTTGTAGTATGAAGTAGTAGTAGGAGCAGTACTTGTAGTATGAAGTAGTAGTAGGAGCAGTACTTGTAGTATGAAGTAGTAGTAGGAGCAGTACTTGTAGTATGAAGTAGTAGTAGGAGCAGTACTTGTAGTATGAAGTAGTAGTAGGAGCAGTACTTGTAGTATGAAGTAGTAGTAGGAGCAGTACTTGTAGTATGAAGTAGTAGTAGGAGTAGAAGAGGCATTTCCATTCAGACCAAGCTGAAAGTATACAGGGCAGTGGTGCTCCCCACACTGCTATATGCATGTGAAACATGGACTGTGTACCAACGCCATGCTAGAAAATTGAACCACTCTCACACAACAAGCCTCAGGAAGATCCTCGGCGTAAAGTGGCAGGACAAAATTGCAGACACAGTAGTACTGACCAAAGCAGATCTCCCCAGCATCTTCACCCTCCTGATGCAATCCCAGCTTCGCTGGGCAGGGCACGTAGTCCGAATGCCAGACGAGAGACTGCCAAAGAGACTCTTCTATGGCGAGCTCCAGCATGGCCAGCGGTCCCACGGTGGGCAAAAGAAGCGCTTCAAAGACACCCTGAAAGCCTCACTGAAAGCTTTTGCCATCAACCCAGACACGTGGGAACGAGCTGCAATGGACCGATCCACCTGGCGCTCTTCCATCCACAAAGGTGCCAAGACATGCGAGGCAAACAGGATCACCGCCGCAGAAAAGAAGAGGCAAGCCCGAAAGGCCCGTGCTGTCAACCCTCCTGGAGACGTCCCACTCGTCCCATGTCCCTTCTGTTCCCGAACCTTCCGTGCCAGGATCGGCCTCGTCAGCCATCTGCGCACGCACAGACAGAACCAGTCCCAGCAACCCCCCGGATGACTAAAGTGGTCCTCATCGACTCGACGGAGAGAACAAAAAAAAAGGAGCAGTAGTTGCAGTGAGAAGTAGGCGTACTCATAGTACAAGTAGTCTCATACACAGGTGGAGAAAAACAGCGCCTACCTGTAACATCCATGCCGATGTCTCGAGCGGACAGTGCAAAGGGTGACATGTACTCAGGGTCCAGGGATAGATGGTAGGCACTCTCCGCAAGGTCGCTGGCAGCGTGCTGCACCGCTGCTTCCCTGTGGCCCTGTGGAGGCAGCCACACAGACAGTGTAGTGTCAGCCACACAGTGTAGTGTCAGCCACACAGACAGTGTAGTGTCAGCCACACAGACAGTGTAGCATCAGTCACACAGACAGTGTAGCATCAGCCACACAGACAGAGTAGTGTCAGCCACACAGACAGTGTAGTGTCAGCCACACATACAGTGTAGTGTCAGCCACACAGACACTGTAGTGTCAGCCACACAGACAGTGTAGTGTCAGCCACACAGACAGAGTAGTGTCAGCCACACATACAGTGTAGTGTCAGCCACACAGACAGTGTAGTGTCAGCCACACAGACAGTGTAGTGTCAGCCACACAGACAGTGTAGTGTCAGCCACACAGACAGTGTAGTGTCAGCCACACAGACAGTGTAGTGTCAGCCACACAGACAGTGTAGTGTCAGCCACACAGACAGTGTAGTGTCAGCCACACAGACAGAGTAGTGTCAGCCACACAGTGTAGTGTCAGCCACACAGACACTGTAGTGTCAGCCACACAGTGTAGTGTCAGCCACACAGACAGTGTAGTGTCAGCCACACAGACAGTGTAGTGTCAGCCACACAGACAGTGTAGTGTCAGCCACACAGACAGTGTAGTGTCAGCCACACAGACAGTGTAGTGTCAGTCACACAGACAGTGTAGTGTCAGCCACACAGTGTAGTGTCAGCCACACAGACAGTGTAGTGTCAGCCACACAGACAGTGTAGTGTCAGCCACACAGACAGTGTAGTGTCAGCCACACAGACAGTGTAGTGTCAGCCACACAGACAGTGTAGTGTCAGCCACACAGACAGTGTAGTGTCAGCCACACAGACAGTGTAGTGTCAGCCACACAGACAGTGTAGTGTCAGCCACACAGACAGTGTAGTGTCAGCCACACAGACAGTGTAGTGTCAGCCACACAGACACTGTAGTGTCAGCCACACAGACAGTGTAGTGTCAGCCACACAGACAGTGTAGTGTCAGCCACACAGACAGTGTAGTGTCAGCCACACAGACAGTGTAGTGTCAGCCACACAGACAGTGTAGTGTCAGCCACACAGACAGTGTAGTGTCAGCCACACAGACACTGTAGTGTCAGCCACACAGACAGTGTAGTGTCAGCCACGCAGTGTAGTGTCAGCCACACAGACAGTGTAGTGTCAGCCACACAGACAGTGTAGTGTCAGCCACACAGACACTGTAGTGTCAGCCACACAGACAGTGTAGTGTCAGCCACACATACAGTGTAGTGTCAGCCACACACTGTAGTGTCAGCCACACATACAGTGTAGTGTCAGCCACACAGACAGTGTAGTGTCAGCCACACAGACAGTGTAGTGTCAGCCACACAGACAGTGTAGTGTCAGCCACACAGACAGTGTAGTGTCAGCCACACAGACAGTGTAGTGTCAGCCACACAGACAGTGTAGTGTCAGCCACACAGACAGTGTGGTGTCAGCCACACAGACACTGTAGTGTCAGCCACACAGACAGAGTAGTGTCAGCCACACAGACAGTGTAGTGTCAGCCACACAGACACTGTAGTGTCAGCCACACAGTGTAGTGTCAGCCACACAGACAGTGTAGTGTCAGCCACACAGACAGTGTAGTGTCAGCCACACAGACACTGTAGTGTCAGCCACACAGTGTAGTGTCAGCCACACAGACACTGTAGTGTCAGCCACACAGTGTAGTGTCAGCCACACAGACAGTGTAGTGTCAGCCACACAGACAGTGTAGAGTCAGCCACACAGACAGTGTAGAGTCAGCCACACAGACAGTGTAGCATCAGCCACACAGTGTAGTGTCAGCCACACAGACAGTGTAGTGTCAGCCACACATACACTGTAGTGTCAGCCACACAGACAGTGTAGTGTCAGCCACACAGACAGTGTAGTGTCAGCCACACAGTGTAGTGTCAGCCACACAGACAGTGTAGTGTCAGCCACACAGACAGAGTAGTGTCAGCCACACAGACACTGTAGTGTCAGCCACACAGACACTGTAGTGTCAGCCACACAGACAGTGTAGTGTCAGCCACACATACACTGTAGTGTCAGCCACACAGACACTGTAGTGTCAGTCACACAGACAGAGTAGTGTCAGTCACACAGACAGTGTAGTGTCAGTCACACAGACACTGTAGTGTCAGCCACACAGACACTGTAGTGTCAGTCACACAGACAGTGTAGTGTCAGTCACACAGACACTGTAGTGTCAGTCACACAGACAGTGTAGTGTCAGCCACACAGACAGTGTAGTGTCAGCCACACAGAGTAGTGTCAGCCACACAGACAGTGTAGTGTCAGCCACACAGACAGTGTAGTGTCAGCCACACAGACACTGTAGTGTCAGCCACACAGACAGTGTAGTGTCAGCCACACAGACAGAGTAGTGTCAGCCACACAGTGTAGTGTCAGCCACACAGACAGTGTAGTGTCAGCCACACAGTGTAGTGTCAGCCACATAGACAGTGTAGTGTCAGTCACACAGACAGTGTAGTGTCAGCCACACAGACAGTGTAGTGTCAGCCACACAGACAGTGTAGTGTCAGCCACACAGACAGTGTAGTGTCAGCCACACAGACAGTGTAGTGTCAGCCACACAGACAGTGTAGTGTCAGCCACACAGACAGTGTAGAGTCAGCCACACAGACAGTGTAGTGTCAGCCACACAGACAGTGTAGCGTCAGCCACACAGACAGTGTAGTGTCAGTCACACAGACAGTGTAGTGTCAGCCACACAGACAGTGTAGCGTCAGCCACACAGACAGTGTAGTGTCAGCCACACAGACAGTGTAGTGTCAGCCACACAGACAGTGTAGCGTCAGCCACACAGACAGTGTAGTGTCAGCCACACAGACAGTGTAGTGTCAGCCACACAGACAGTGTAGCGTCAGCCACACAGACAGTGTAGTGTCAGCCACACAGACAGTGTAGCGTCAGTCACACACTGACACAGTGTAGCGTCAGCCACACAGACAGTGTAGTGTCAGCCACACAGACAGTGTAGTGTCAGTCACACAGACAGTGTAGCATGGATAGGTATCACAGACGTTCTATCTCCACTCATCCAGCATCACTATTTCAAGGGGATGGTAAGCACTGAGCAAGAAACTCCTTGGCAAGGGGCTTGTGAGAAATGCCCAGCAGCACATTGCACCTCTACTTCAGCCTGAGAATATTTGTCCTTGGCACCTTCTACAAAAGCTGGTGCAATAGTGTATGCACTTTCAGCCATGAAGTATTCCAAAGGCATGCTTATGCATGCAGGTTTGAACACACACACACACACACACACACACACACAAACATGCACACATAGACACACAGACACACACACACACACACACATATGCATAAACACATACACACATATGCACACACATACACACACATGGGCACACAAATACATACACACACACACATACACACATATGCATAAATACATACACACATACACACACACATACACACACATGGGCACACACACACACACACACACACACACCTGTTTATTGTCTATCCGTGAGCATCACACATCTGTACTTCCATTCCCATACCCCTGCCCTGCCAGTGCCTATGGCGCTGCCCTGTCTCTACACAAATTCCCTCCTGGCTTTTCAGAACTCTTTGGTGCCGGAGCACCAGCTACAATTTCTCCTGTGTAGTTTGCAAGTCAAATCAAATCCCACTGACACTGATGATTAATGCATATGCATTTCCTTCAACAATACAGCACATGACTCTGGATTTATTTATATCAGGGGGATGATGGGCGTTGACACTCCATGCTCTTGTTACAGCCACTACAGTAAGCCTACATTACAAGTCTGGTTACAAGCCTGGTTACAAGCCTGGTTACAAGTCTGGTTATAAGTCTGGTTACAAGCCTGGTTACAAGCCTGGTTACAAGCCTGGTTACAAGCCTGGTTACAAGCCTGGTTACAAGCCTGGTTACAAGCCTGGTTACAAGCCTACATTACAAGCCTGATTACAAGCCTACATTACAAGCCTGGTTACAAGCCTACATTACAAGTCTGGTTACAAGCCTACATTACAAGACTGGTTACAAGCCTGGTTACAACCCTACATTACAAGCCTACATTACAAGCCTACATTACAAGCCTGGTTACAAGCCTACATTACAAGACTGGTTACAAGCCTGGTTACAAGCCTACATTACAAGCCTGATTACAAGCCTACATTACAAGCCTGGTTACAAGCCTACATTACAAGCCTGGTTACAAGCCTACATTACAAGCCTGGTTACAAGCCTACATTACAAGTCTGGTTACAAGCCTGGTTACAAGCCTGATTACAAGTCTGGTTACAAGCCTGGTTACAAGCCTGATTACAAGCCTGATTACAAGCCTGGTTACAAGCCTGGTTACAAGCCTACATTACAAGCCTGATTACAAGCCTGGTTACAAGCCTACATTACAAGCCTGGTTACAAGCCTACAGTACAAGCCTAATTACAAGCCTGGTTAAAACCTGGTTACAAGCCTACATTACAAGCCTACATTACAAGCCTGGTTACAAACCTGGTTACAAGCCTACATTACAAGCCTACATTACAAGCCTGGTTACAAACCTGGTTACAAGCCTACATTACAAGCCTAGATTACAAGCCTGGTTACAAACCTGGTTACAAGCCTACATTACAAGCCTACATTACAAGCCTGGTTACAAGCCTACATTACAAGCCTGGTTACAAGCCTACATTACAAGCCTACATTACAAGCCTGGTTACAAGCCTACATTACAAGCCTGGTTACAAGCCTACATTACAAGCCTACATTACAAGCCTGGTTACAAGCCTACATTACAAGCCTAGATTACAAGCCTAGATTACAAGCCTAGATTACAAGCCTGGTTACAAGTCTGGTTACAAGTCTGGTTACAAGCCTGGTTACAAGTCTGGTTACAAGCCTGGTTACAAGCCTGGTTACAAGCCTGGTTACAAGCCTACATTACAAGCCTACATTACAAGCCTAGATTACAAGCCTAGATTACAAGCCTAGATTACAAGCCTGGTTACAAGTCTGGTTACAAGTCTGGTTACAAGCCTGGTTACAAGCCTGGTTACAAGCCTACATCACAAGCCTGGTTACAAGCCTACATTACAAGCCTGGTTACAAGCCTGGTTACAAGCCTACATTACAAGCCTACATTACAAGCCTGGTTACAAGCCTGGTTACAAGCCTAGATTACAAGCCTGGTTACAAGTCCGGTTACAAGCCTACATTACAAGCCTACATTACAAGCCTAGATTACAAGCCTAGATTACAAGCCTAGATTACAAGCCTAGATTACAAGTCTGGTTACAAGCCTACATTACAAGCCTGGTTACAAGCCTAGATTACAAGCCTAGATTACAAGCCTGGTTACAAGTCTGGTTACAAGCCTGGTTACAAGCCTGGTTACAAGCCTAGATTACAAGCCTGGTTACAAGCCTACATTACAAGCCTGGTTACAAGCCTGGTTACAAGCCTACATTACAAGCCTGGTTACAAGTCTGGTTACAAGCCTACATTACAAGCCTACATTACAAGCCTGATTACAAGCCTGGTTACAAGCCTACATTACAAGCCTAGATTACAAGCCTGGTTACAAGTCTGGTTACAAGCCTACATTACAAGCCTACATTACAAGCCTGGTTACAAGCCTACATTACAAGCCTACATTACAAGCCTACATTACAAGCCTACATTACAAGCCTACATTACAAGCCTAGATTACAAGCCTGGTTACAAGCCTACATTACAAGCCTAGTTACAAGCCTGGTTACAAGCCTGGTTACAAGCCTAGATTACAAGCCTGGTTACAAGCCTGGTTACAAGCCTAGATTACAAGCCTGGTTACAAGCCTACATTACAAGCCTGGTTACAAGCCTGGTTACAAGCCTACATTACAAGCCTGATTACAAGCCTAGTTACAAGTCTGGTTACAAGTCTGAAGTACAGGTTAAGACTACAACATTTGCATCCTACATATCAGCCTCCACTACATGCATGTTACTAAGTGCTCTCATAGCCTTTTCAGATTTGTACACTACTCGCATGTTACTAAGTGCTCTCATAGCCTTTTCAGATTTGTACACTACTCGCATGTTACTAAGTGCTCTCATAGCCTTTTCAGATTTGTACACTACGGAAGCATGGCAAAGAGTTTTCCAGGGATCCAATTTTTTTCAAGTTTGACCACATATAATACAAGTCTAAAACACGGTGAGGTATTTGTGCGCCTGATGAAGGCTTTTTAGCCGAAAATTTGCGTTGTTTTACCTTCTAATGTCTTGTATTTGTTTTGTATTATAGGCGGCCATCAAAACCTCACCGTGTCTTGTATTATATGTGGTCAAACTTGAAAAAATTTGGGATCCCTGGAAAACTCTTTGCCATGCTTCCGTAGTGTACAAATCTGAAAAGGCTATGAGAGCACTTAGTAACATGCGAGTAGTGTACAAATCTGAAAAGGCTATGAGAGCACTTAGTAACATGCGAGTAGTGTACAAATCTGAAAAGGCTATGAGAGCACTTAGTAACATGCGTGTAGTGGAGGTTGATATGTAGGATGCAAATGTTGTAGTCTTAACCTGTACTTCAGACTTGTAACCAGACTTGTAACTAGGCTTGTAATCAGGCTTGTAATGTAGGCTTGTAACCAGGCTTGTAACCAGGCTTGTAATGTAGGCTTGTAACCAGGCTTGTAATCTAGGCTTGTAACCAGGCTTGTAACCAGGCTTGTAATCTAGGCTTGTAACCAGACTTGTAACTAGGCTTGTAATCAGGCTTATACTGTAGGCTTGTAACCAGGCTTGTAATCTAGGCTTGTAACTAGGCTTGTAATCAGGCTTGTAATGTAGGCTTGTAATGTAGGCTTGTAATGTAGGCTTGTAACCAGGCTTGTAATTAGGCTTGTAATGTAGGCTTGTAACCAGACTTGTAATCAGGCTTGTAATGTAGGCTTGTAACCAGGCTTGTAACCAGGCTTGTAATCAGGCTTGTAATGTAGGCTTGTAATGTAGGCTTGTAACCAGGCTTGTAACCAGGCTTGTAATCAGGCTTGTAACCAGGCTTGTAACCAGGCTTGTAATCAGGCTTGTAACCAGGCTTGTAATCAGGCTTGTAACCAGGCTTGTAACCAGGCTTGTAACCAGACTTGTAACCAGGCTTGTAATCTAGGCTTGTAATCTAGGCTTGTAACCAGGCTTGTAATGTAGGCTTGTAACCAGACTTGTAATCTAGGCTTGTAATCTAGGCTTGTAATCTAGGCTTGTAATCTAGGCTTGTAATGTAGGCTTGTAATGTAGGCTTGTAACCGGACTTGTAACCAGGCTTGTAATCTAGGCTTGTAACCAGGCTTGTAACCAGGCTTGTAATGTAGGCTTGTAATGTAGGCTTGTAACCAGGCTTGTAACCAGGCTTGTAATGTAGGCTTGTAACCAGGCTTGTGATGTAGGCTTGTAACCAGGCTTGTAACCAGGCTTGTAACCAGACTTGTAACCAGACTTGTAACCAGGCTTGTAATCTAGGCTTGTAATCTAGGCTTGTAATCTAGGCTTGTAATGTAGGCTTGTAATGTAGGCTTGTAACCAGGCTTGTAACCAGGCTTGTAACCAGGCTTGTAACCAGACTTGTAACCAGGCTTGTAACCAGACTTGTAACCAGACTTGTAACCAGGCTTGTAATCTAGGCTTGTAATCTAGGCTTGTAACCTAGGCTTGTAATGTAGGCTTGTAACCAGGCTTGTAATGTAGGCTTGTAATGTAGGCTTGTAACCAGGCTTGTAATGTAGGCTTGTAACCAGGCTTGTAATGTAGGCTTGTAATGTAGGCTTGTAACCAGGCTTGTAATGTAGGCTTGTAACCAGGCTTGTAATGTAGGCTTGTAATGTAGGCTTGTAACCAGGTTTGTAACCAGGCTTGTAATCTAGGCTTGTAATGTAGGCTTGTAACCAGGTTTGTAACCAGGCTTGTAATGTAGGCTTGTAATGTAGGCTTGTAACCAGGTTTGTAACCAGGCTTGTAATGTAGGCTTGTAATGTAGGCTTGTAACCAGGTTTTAACCAGGCTTGTAATGTAGGCTTGTAATGTAGGCTTGTAACCAGGCTTGTAATGTAGGCTTGTAACCAGGCTTGTAATCAGGCTTGTAATGTAGGCTTGTAACCAGGCTTGTAACCAGGCTTGTAATCAGGCTTGTAATCAGGCTTGTAACCAGGCTTGTAACCAGACTTGTAATCAGGCTTGTAACCAGGCTTGTAACCAGTCTTGTAATGTAGGCTTGTAACCAGGCTTGTAATGTAGGCTTGTAACCAGGCTTGTAATGTAGGCTTGTAATCAGGCTTGTAATGTAGGCTTGTAACCAGACTTGTAATGTAGGCTTGTAACCAGGCTTGTAACCAGGCTTGTAACGTAGGCTTGTAATCAGGCTTGTAATGTAGGCTTGTAATGTAGGCTTGTAATGTAGGCTTGTAACCAGGCTTGTAACCAGGCTTGTAATGTAGGCTTGTAACCAGACTTGTAATGTAGGCTTGTAACCAGGCTTGTAATGTAGGCTTGTAATCAGGCTTGTAATGTAGGCTTGTAACCAGGCTTGTAACCAGGCTTGTAACCAGGCTTGTATGTTGTAACCAGGCTTGTAACCAGGCTCGTAACCAGACTTGTAACCAGGCTTGTAACCAGACTTGTAACCAGGCTTGTAACCAGGCTTGTAACCAGACTTGTAATGTAGGCTTACTGTAGTGGCTGTAACAAGAGCATGGAGTGTCAACGCCCATCATCCCCCTGATATAAATAAATCCAGAGTCATGTGCTGTATTGTTGAAGGAAATGCATATGCATTAATCATCAGTGTCAGTGGGATTTGATTTGACTTGCAAACTACACAGGAGAAATTGTAGCTGATGCTCCGGCACCAAAGAGTTCTGAAAAGCCAGGAGGGAATTTGTGTAGAGACAGGGCAGCGCCATAGGCACTGGCAGGGCAGGGGTATGGGAATGGAAGTACAGATGTGTGATGCTCACGGATAGACAATAAACAGGTGTGTGTGTGTGTGTGTATTTGTGTGTGTGTGTGTGTGTGCCCATGTGTGTGTGTGCCCATGTGTGTGTGTATGTGTGTATGTGTTTATGCATATGTGTGTGTGTGTGTGTGTGTGTGTATGTGTTTGCCCATGTGTGTGTATGTGTGTGCATATGTGTGTATGTGTTTATGCATATGTGTGTGTGTGTGTGCCCATGTGTCTGTGTGTCTATGTGTGTATGTATGTGTGTGTGTGTGTGTGTGTGTGTGTGTGTGTGTGTGTGTTCAAACCTGCATGCATAAGCATGCCTGTGGAATACTTCATGGCTGAAAGTGCATACACTATTGCACCAGTTTTTGTAGAAGGTGCCAAGGACAAATATTCTCAGGCTGAAGTAGAGGTGCAATGTGCTGCTCGACATTTCTCACAAGCCCCTTGCCAAAGAGTTTCTTGCTCGGCGCTTACCATCCCCTTGAAATAGTGATGCTGGATGAGTGGAGATAGACAGAACGTCTGTGATACCTATCCATGCTACACTGTCTGTGTGGCTGACACTACACTGTCTGTGTGGCTGACACTACACTGTCTGTGTGGCTGACACTACACTGTCTGTGTGGCTGACACTACACTGTCTGTGTGGCTGACACTACACTGTCTGTGTGGCTGACACTACACTGTCTGTGTGGCTGACACTACACTGTCTGTGTGACTGACGCTACACTGTCTGTGTGACTGACACTACACTGTCTGTGTGGCTGACACTACACTGTCTGTGTGGCTGACACTACACTGTCTGTGTGGCTGACACTACACTGTCTGTGTGGCTGACACTACACTGTCTGTGTGACTGATGCTACACTGTCTGTGTGGCTGATGCTACACTGTGTCAGTGTGTGACTGACACTACACTGTCTGTGTGACTGACACTACACTGTCTGTGTGGCTGATGCTACACTGTCTGTGTGGCTGACGCTTAGCCACTGTCTGTGTGACTGACACTACACTGTCTGTGTGACTGACACTACACTGTCTGTGTGGCTGACACTACACTGTCTGTGTGACTGACGCTTAGCCACTGTCTGTGTGACTGACACTACACTGTCTGTGTGGCTGATGCTACACTGTCTGTGTGACTGACGCTTAGCCACTGTCTGTGTGGCTGACGCTACACTGTCTGTGTGGCTGATGCTACACTGTCTGTGTGGCTGATGCTACACTGTCTGTGTGACTGACGCTACACTGTCTGTGTGACTGACACTACACTGTCTGTGTGACTGACACTACACTGTCTGTGTGGCTGACACTACACTGTCTGTGTGACTGACACTACACTGTCTGTGTGACTGATGCTACACTGTCTGTGTGGCTGATGCTACACTGTCTGTGTGACTGACACTACACTGTCTGTGTGGCTGATGCTACACTGTCTGTGTGGCTGATGCTACACTGTCTGTGTGGCTGACGCTTAGCCACTGTCTGTGTGACTGACACTACACTGTCTGTGTGGCTGACGCTACACTGTCTGTGTGACTGACACTACACTGTCTGTGTGGCTGACGCTACACTGTCTGTGTGACTGATGCTACACTGTCTGTGTGGCTGATGCTACACTGTCTGTGTGGCTGAAGCTACACTGTCTGTGTGACTGACACTACACTGTCTGTGTGACTGACACTACACTGTCTGTGTGGCTGATGCTACACTGTCTGTGTGGCTGATGCTACACTGTCTGTGTGGCTGACGCTACACTGTCTGTGTGGCTGATGCTACACTGTCTGTGTGGCTGATGCTACACTGTCTGTGTGGCTGAAGCTTAGCCACTGTCTGTGTGGCTGACGCTACACTGTCTGTGTGACTGACACTACACTGTCTGTGTGGCTGATGCTACACTGTCTGTGTGGCTGATGCTACACTGTCTGTGTGGCTGACGCTACACTGTCTGTGTGGCTGATGCTACACTGTCTGTGTGGCTGACACTACACTGTCTGTGTGGCTGACACTACACTGTCTGTGTGGCTGAAGCTTAGCCACTGTCTGTGTGACTGACACTACACTGTCTGTGTGACTGACACTACACTGTCTGTGTGACTGACACTACACTGTCTGTGTGACTGACACTACACTGTCTGTGTGACTGATGCTACACTGTCTGTGTGGCTGACACTACACTGTCTGTGTGGCTGACACTACACTGTCTGTGTGGCTGACGCTACACTGTCTGTGTGGCTGACACTACTCTGTCTGTGTGGCTGACACTACACTGTCTGTGTGGCTGACGCTACACTGTCTGTGTGGCTGATGCTACACTGTCTGTGTGACTGACGCTTAGCCACTGTCTGTGTGACTGACACTACACTGTCTGTGTGACTGACACTACACTGTCTGTGTGGCTGACACTACACTGTCTGTGTGGCTGATGCTACACTGTCTGTGTGGCTGACCCTACACTGTCTGTGTGGCTGACTCTACACTGTCTGTGTGGCTGACACTACACTGTCTGTGTGGCTGATGCTACACTGTCTGTGTGGCTGACCCTACACTGTCTGTGTGGCTGACTCTACACTGTCTGTGTGGCTGACACTACACTGTCTGTGTGGCTGATGCTACACTGTCTGTGTGGCTGACCCTACACTGTCTGTGTGACTGACGCTACACTGTCTGTGTGGCTGATGCTACACTGTCTGTGTGGCTGACGCTACACTGTCTGTGTGACTGACACTACACTGTCTGTGTGGCTGACACTACACTGTCTGTGTGACTGACGCTTAGCCACTGTCTGTGTGACTGACACTACACTGTCTGTGTGGCTGATGCTACACTGTCTGTGTGACTGATGCTACACTGTCTGTGTGACTGACGCTTAGCCACTGTCTGTGTGGCTGACTCTACACTGTCTGTGTGGCTGACTCTACACTGTCTGTGTGGCTGATGCTACACTGTCTGTGTGACTGACGCTACACTGTCTGTGTGGCTGATGCTACACTGTCTGTGTGACTGACGCTACACTGTCTGTGTGGCTGACGCTACACTGTCTGTGTGGCTGATGCTACACTGTCTGTGTGACTGACGCTACACTGTCTGTGTGGCTGACGCTACACTGTCTGTGTGGCTGATGCTACACTGTCTGTGTGGCTGACGCTACACTGTCTGTGTGGCTGACGCTACACTGTCTGTGTGGCTGACGCTACACTGTCTGTGTGGCTGACACTACACTGTCTGTGTGGCTGATGCTACACTGTCTGTGTGGCTGACGCTACACTGTCTGTGTGGCTGACGCTACACTGTCTGTGTGGCTGACACTACACTGTCTGTGTGGCTGACGCTACACTGTCTGTGTGGCTGACACTACACTGTCTGTGTGACTGACGCTACACTGTCTGTGTGACTGACGCTACACTGTCTGTGTGGCTGATGCTACACTGTCTGTGTGACTGACGCTTAGCCACTGTCTGTGTGGCTGATGCTACACTGTCTGTGTGGCTGATGCTACACTGTCTGTGTGGCTGACGCTACACTGTCTGTGTGGCTGACGCTACACTGTCTGTGTGGCTGACACTACACTGTCTGTGTGGCTGATGCTACACTGTCTGTGTGACTGATGCTACACTGTCTGTGTGGCTGATGCTACACTGTCTGTGTGACTGACACTACACTGTCTGTGTGACTGACACTACACTGTCTGTGTGGCTGATGCTACACTGTCTGTGTGACTGACGCTACACTGTCTGTGTGGCTGAGCGACTACACCTGTCTGTGGTGGGCTGAGCGGCTACACTGTGGTGGGCTGGACACTACGGACTGGCTGTGTGGCTTGCCATCCACAGGGCCACAGGGAAGGCAGCGTGGAGGGCAGCCCACTGCCAGCGACCTTGCGGAGTAGTGCTACCATCTATCCCTGGACCCTGAGTACATGTCACCCTTTGCACTGTCCGCTCGAGACATCGGCATGGATGTTACAGGTAGGCGCTGTTTTTCTCCACCTGTGTATGAGACTACTTGTACTATGAGTACGCCTACTTCTCACTGCAACTACTGCTCCTTTTTTTTTGTTCTCTCCGTCGAGTCGACGAGGACCACTCTAGTCATCCGGGGGGTTGCTGGGACTGGCTCTGTCTGTGCGTGCGCAGATGGCTGACGAGGCCGATCCTGGCACGGAAGGTTCGGGAACAGAAGGGACATGGGACGAGTGGGACGTCTCCAGGAGGGTTGACAGCACGGGCCTTTCGGGCTTGCCTCTTCTTTTCTGCGGCGGTGATCCTGTTTGCCTCGCATGTCTTGGCACCTTTGTGGATGGAAGAGCGCCAGGTGGATCGGTCCATTGCAGCTCGTTCCCACGTGTCTGGGTTGATGGCAAAAGCTTTCAGTGAGGCTTTCAGGGTGTCTTTGAAGCGCTTCTTTTGCCCACCGTGGGACCGCTGGCCATGCTGGAGCTCGCCATAGAAGAGTCTCTTTGGCAGTCTCTCGTCTGGCATTCGGACTACGTGCCCTGCCCAGCGAAGCTGGGATTGCATCAGGAGGGTGAAGATGCTGGGGAGATCTGCTTTGGTCAGTACTACTGTGTCTGCAATTTTGTCCTGCCACTTTACGCCGAGGATCTTCCTGAGGCTTGTTGTGTGAGAGTGGTTCAATTTTCTAGCATGGCGTTGGTACACAGTCCATGTTTCACATGCATATAGCAGTGTGGGGAGCACCACTGCCCTGTATACTTTCAGCTTGGTCTGAATGGAAATGCCTCTTCTACTCCTACTACTACTTCATACTACAAGTACTGCTCTACTACTACTTCATACTACAAGTACTGCTCCTACTACTACTTCATACTACAAGTACTGCTCCTACTACTACTTCATACTACAAGTACTGCTCCTACTACTACTTCGATACTACACTTACTGCTCCTACTACTACTTCATACTACAAGTACTGCTCCTACTACTACTTCATACTACAAGTACTGCTCCTACTACTACTTCATACTACAAGTACTGCTCCTACTACTACTTCATACTACAAGTACTGCTCCTACTAACTACTTGATACGACATTGACTGCTCCTACTACTACTTCATACTACAAGTACTGCTCCTACTACTACTTCATACTACAAGTACTGCTCCTACTACTACTTCATACTACAAGTACTGCTCCTACTACTACTTCATACTACAAGTACTGTTCCTACTACTACTTCATACTACAAGTACTGCTCCTACTACTACTTCATACTACAAGTACTGCTCCTACTACTACTTCATACTACAAGTACTGCTCCTACTACTACTTCATACTACAGTACTGCTCTACTACTACTTCATACTACAAGTACTGCTCCTACTACTACTTCATACTGTGACAACTGTTACTAACTCTCTGGCAACGTAGGTTTTTCAAGCATTTTCAAAAATCTAACAAAAATAGAAAGCCATGAAATAATGACAAAAGCTATATATCAAATAAAAGATATTTATTCACTTAATTCAAACAAATCATGATCAAAATGTTTCAATGTGCATGATTTGAGTTATATCTACTGAAATAATGCATGTAATCAGCAAAAAAAAAAAAAAAAGTTCAAAAATCGTCAGTCAAGTTGCAAGAATTGAAAAATGCTGGAATGGTGCCTTAAAAAAAAAAAAATCTGAAATGCAAAAACAATGCCAATATATTTACCTATATTCTGATAGCATTTGCAATATAAAAAAGGCACCTAGAAAAGAAAAATCACTATATACATTGATAGATTTTCACGGAAAAGTAGTTGTCAGCCATTTTCGCAAAACGTAGGGGGTACACATAAAAAATTCACTGATTCAAACCCCCGCCTCAAAAAATCATAAAGAAAGGTAACTCACTGTGGAAATATGGTTCCTACAATATTCTAAACTGGAGTTGCCTCCCTTAGACCATTGGTGAGGATACAGGAATGTTTTGTTGACACAAGCCCCATATGGGGCGTTACGTTGCCAGAGAGTTAGTATTCCTACTACTGCTGCTACTACTACTACAACTACTACTACTACTACTACTACTACTACTACTGCTGCTGCTCCTGCTGCTGCTGCTACTACTACTACTACTACTACTACTACTACTACTGCTGCTGCTGCTGCTGCTGCTGCTGCTGCTACTACTACTACTACTACTACTACTACTACTACTACTACTACTACTACTACTACTACTACTACTACTACTACTGCTACTACTACTACTACTACTACAACTTCTATACTGGTGTTAGCACTACTACTGCCAACACTAATGTAGCTATGACTGATCTTTTTTCTGTCCAATACTGCTTCAGTGGTTGTGGATTTGCAGCTTGGGTGAGCTCTGAGCAGTTACACCTGCAAGTTGTCCCCATCATGTCTGCTCTGCAAGCTGACAGTCATTTCCTTGTCTACACCTTTCTTAACTCTGCTTTCTGTTTGTAGTATGGCTACAGCCTTCTACTAAACTACCTTTTATGTAGCTTGAACACAGCCTTCTACTAAACTCTGCCTTCTATGTAGTATGGCCACAGTCTTCTACTAAATCTACCTTCTATGTAACTTTTGATTAGCTCGTCATTGGTTTGAACTTAGTAGTGATAAGCCATTCTCAATCTAATTTCTGTTGAAATGACTTGAAATATTGAGGTAGTGTAAAATTGTGTTTTGCTCTGACTAGCAGAAGTCCTCTACAACTTCCTCTGTCTGTTTTCAGGTGGCAAGCCAGACGACATCACAGTAGTGGTAGCCAAGGTAACAAGCTGCGGAGGAATTGAGGAGTTCTCCTGAATATTTCGACTTGCCAAAATGTGGGCACCCCTCTTCCATTCTGACGTGACTAAGGGGGTGTCTGCCCACCGGCCTGCCTGCCTGCGTGAATGCCTGCCTGCCTGCTGTCTGGGGGTTTCTTGTCCTCAGGTCGTGTTCACAAGCAGCTAGAGTGAGTGTGGAAGGATGCCCCAAGGAACCTGACAGCATTCCAGGAAACAGGACTGAGTGTGGACAGAGCTACCTGTGCCATAGCCAGGCCTCAGGGCTGTGGACTGTGAGCTGTGCCATCTGTGTTCTGATTGGACGTGACTGTAGCCACACCTGTGGACTGTCCTGATTGAACGTGGCTGTAGCCACACCTGCGAGCTGTCCTGATTGGACGTGGCTGTAGCCACACCTGTGAGCTGTCCTGATTGGATGTGGCTGTAGCCACACCTTTGGATTGTCCTGATTGGACGTGGCTGTAGCCACACCTGTGGATTGTCCTGATTGGACGTGGCTGTAGCCACACCTGAGGGCAGTCCTGATTGGACGTGGCTGTAGCCACACCTGCGGACTGTCCTGATTGGACGTGGCTGTAGCCACACCTGCGGACTGTCCTGATTGGATGTGGCTGTAGCCACACCTGTGGGCTGTCCTGATTGGACGTGGCTGTAGCCACACCTGCGGACTGTCCTGATTGGATGTGGCTGTAGCCACACCTGTGGACTGACCTGATTGGATGTGGCTGTAGCTACACCTGCGGACTGTCCTGATTGGATGTGGCTGTAGCCACACCTGCGGACTGTCCTGATTGGACGTGGCTGTACCCACACCTGTGATCTGTCCTGATGGGATGCTTTGTGGAGGACTGGACAAAGGTCTTGCTACATGCAAGCCAGGCTGCAGCAGAGTAGTTGCTTTTGACAAGAATGGTGTTTGTCCTGACTGAAGATCTGGATGGGAAGGATGCCATTTTGAATGCCTGCCTCTTGGGAGAAATCACTTTGTGCTCTGAGAACTAGGAGAGAGTTGTTCTTTCCTTTTTATTTTTTGATGATGATGAATGTGGAGTGTTTTCAAGAATTGCAATCTGTGCTTTTCATTTAATTATGTTTATTTATGCCACATTTTAAAGATGTGGTGAAAACCAATGTATGTTAAGTTCATTTACAATTACACCTAGCCCTGTTGAAGAGATTCACTCCTGACCATGAGAGATCTGGAGTTAACACATAAGTTTTCACTGTCTGAGGAAGGGAGGAAGTTCATCAGAGCTGTGAGCTTGAAACTGTAGTGCTGGTTTTTACAGTGGAGTTGGTGTCTGTCCTTGATTAGATGGTTGGAAATGTTGGCAGTTCTTGAAAAAAAAAGTGTGACATGAATGAGAGAGTGTTTCTGCATGCATTTGATTGAATAATATTTCTGTCCCCCCTGTTATGATTTACCTAGATGTGTGGTGGTGTAGGTAAGTCAGTGTGCGTAGAAAACGTGTGAACTAGACAGATAAGGAGGGATTTTCCACAAATAAGCCGAGCAACTAAAGAATATTTTTGTTCATATTGTATATCTGCATATATCGTATCAGGATCATGTGTACAACCTCGCTGTACAGAGACTGCATTGTGATACTGTATCAGCTTTCAGAGATAATACAGAGAGCATTTCCCATGACTCACATGAAGACTGCAGAAGTTGTATTGCAGTGTTCACTCAGTGCTAGACAAGTATTGCCTGCAGAGGCCCCTAGTGAATGCTGAAGTTCAGAGTCTGCCTTGGGAAGGGCGGAAAGCCATGACTCCTTGCAGCTTCTGCCTCGTGTCTCGATGCATCCTTCCCATGGCAGTGTGCAGGCTCAGAGGAGACAGTCTTTTGGGAAGCTCTGCTGAGCCGTCCATGCTGGCACTGGACAGGATGAGCTATAGGGATGTGCAGTGGACAGGATGACCTGTGGGGACGTGCAGTGGACAGGACAGATGGCCTTGCTCTGGATGAGGCACTTTGACCACTCTTTTCTTGCAAAATACACTGAGACTGTCCACCCCCAGCAGTGGGGATTAATCTGTTCCCACAGATTTGCACCATCTTTTTTAGAAGCGCACCACATTTACCTTGTGGAGAATTGCTCCCTTGTGGAGGGATTCAGTTACTGTTGTGTTGATGAGGATTATCTTGTCATTTTCTATTATTTGAATGGCTAAACTCTGCTCATCACCAGTTTGATCTCACACCATCTGTACATATGACATCTTCATATGTTGACTACCAGTGGACCTGTCTGAATCTGTGGTCACTGTTTGGAAATTTCCGTCAGGACTGGACACTCAGGAAAAATACTTAGTTCAGCAACACAGAATGGGTTATCAAGACTGCAGCATTTTTACTAAAGCTGATGTGATGTAATTGCTGAAATTTAACTAAAGCTTGGGTTATTGATTTTTCTTAGGTTTTCATAAGGCCTGCTATTGGCAGACTGAGTTGTAGAAATTTTGTCAGTGCATAATTGTGCCTGAATACTCAAGGATAGACCAGTGGTTTGTACAAGCTCTGCTTAATTTGCGTGTACAGCATTCATCACCAAACCTCACCCTCTGTCCTTTTTTTCACCACCTCTGCCTGTCCATGTAGGAGTGGAATTTATGGTAGTCACAGCTGACCCCTTCACCCCTCCCCTCCACTGGTCACAAAAGCTGGCTGTAATCAGGGCTTTCCTGTGGAGCCCCAGGGAGTGCATCCATCTATGAGGACGCCACTCCCGATGATCAAGTGCTGTTTGCCTTGAAGGGATGTTGAATGATTGAAGCTGTGTGTTGTCCACATGGGTTATGACTTGGTTTGCATTTGTGGATGTGTCAGGGCTGTCTGTCACCTCTCCAAACTCTTTGAGCTCAGGTGCAAACTTTGCTGCCAGACCCGTCAGATAGCATCTGTCGACAGCACCAGGGCAATTAACCCGTGAAACTATCAAGTTCGTCTCTTTTTGCGACTGTTTTGAGTCCAAAAATAATATTTCTCTCATGGCAGTCTTCATTGCCAGAGCTTGGAAGAGTTGGCGTCCATGCACAGCCCTGTTGCCTTGTGACTGGAAGAACCAAGTGTACACTGTGAGGACGACTTCAGTGTGAGGCATTGCTGCCGATTGCACTGGTTGAATGAGTGAATATCGAATGTGTGGATATATTAGGAATACTTATGCCAAGAGAAGTATCACATACTCTATTTGTGTGCATGTGTGTGTGCAGATTCTTCAAAAGATTGGAGCGTTGTAATGAATTCATGAAACCTGTCTTTGGAAAACCAAGGAGTTGAATGAATGAAATGATTACTAGAGAATTAGTGTCAACGGGGATTTACTGCATCAAGACTCCTGTCAGACATTTTTCCTGTCACTTGAGGGCGTGCTTTGTTTGGAGCCTTCAAAGAAGCCACCTCCAGTGCCACTGCTGTCGTGTGGGGAGCAAGTGGAGAGGTTGCTGTGTAGATGTGTTGCTGCGTAGATGTGTTGCTGCGTAGATGTGTTGCTGTGTAGACTGTAGGTGGAAGCTGGCATGCAGTGATGTGTAGATGTGTTGCTGTGTAGACTGTAGGTGGAAGCTGGCATGCAGTGATGTGTAGATGTGTAGTCTGTAGGTGGAAGTGGACTTACTGTGCAGATGGCTGGAGTTGCATTGGGTGGGAGAGGAGTGCAAGGTGATGATAGGAGAGTGACATAGCAGTCTCTTGCTGTGATCCTATGCCTTACCACCACCACTGTTGACCCCACCCCTTATGCAAGCTGTCAATCACGGGTCACCAGGTGGACTGTACAGTGGATAATCACTACTGCATCATCCATTCACCATCCATCTGGGTTTAGTCCTAGCTTCCAGTTTGGTGTGTGCTCAAGGACTGTTTCTTGAACCTGAATAAAATCATTCACGTACTCACTCAGGTGTGCAGTTGTTCTTTTGGGTGCAGTTCACACCAACACAACCTTACACACAGCTGTCCCCTTTGTAAGGCTGCCTCTTGCTGGAGGAAGTTGGAAAGCAAGGGAGGACAAGGAGAGACGGAGACAGACGAGGGAAAACCAAGAGCGGATCATTGTTGGCTGTGGCCATTCTCACACTATGTACATCAAGGTCAACACTGATCAATGGAAACGAGATATCCATTGCAGTCACTCCATGTTCTAGAGTCCAGGCTGACAATGGGGGCATCTAGTGAATGCTGCTGCAAGGAAAACTGCCTTCGCACAAGACCAGTCTCTAGGGGAAAGCGCAGGTGGCATCTACAGGACGCCCCAGCATGGACTCCACGCGGATGAGGCCCACACCCAGCACAGGAAGGCCGAGTCTGCAGCCCCTGGTGGCTGTAAGCAGCTTAGTGCCACCTGTGGCCACACTGGGGGGTTCTCTGTCCCCACTGCCTGGTGTTGGGCGACAGGCAGCACGGCCAAGGGTCAGCATTTTTTGTTCATATTTGTGGGGTGCACACTACCGGTAGTGACTGCAAAATGCCAGACAGATGACAGGCCGTAAAGCAAAGAGAATGAGGGGATTAGATGTCTGGGCAAGAGGAAAGAAAGCTCTTGGGAAGAAAAGAAAAAAGTAGGGGTGGGGGTGGGGGGTGGGTGGAGGATGATGTGAGTGGTGGTGGGGTGTCCAAGTGATATACCACCTGCTTCTGGTCTTTACTTTCTCCCATTCATTCCACAGAAAAATCTCACCAGTCTGACATGACAAATCAGCAACAAGACTGAGCCCACTGCATCCATAGTGTGTATTTTCACTCATTCTGCAACCATACATAAGTCACCCATGTATTTTAAAACACCTGTAACACATAAGTCACAGGAAAATGTGAAGTAACACTGCAGAGTTGGTGGTTACAGCCAAAATCTCATGACTTCACGATTCCTTCTGCACAATCCATTTTTCCTTTATCCTGCTGCTCTCAGATGACTAAATTTTAATTTCTGTCTTCAATCAAAATTAACACAAATTTATTTCTGATGCTCCTCTAAAAGCCCCTGGGAAGGCCAGCAGGCCTGAGTCAGCACAGCTCCACGCGGCTGCCCAAAGACAGAAATGGGCAGGAGGGAGTGAAGGAGGGAGGCAAGGCGAGACGAGGCAATGGCTACAACAAAGAGCCTGCCACCACAGGTACATCCTCACAGCTCTCATTCAGTGACACTGAGGGCTTACAGTAGTGATCAGAAACCTTTCTCAAAATAGCCACCGCATCAAACCACTGTCCTCTCAAATGTCACGCTTGCTGTATGTGCAAAGATAAAGTTCCTTTGCAGTCATCATTTTCCACTCCACCAAAAGTCTGTCCCTGGTTTCAAAGCAGATGTGCATTTCATACAGAAAAAAAAGTTGCATGCCAGCCATTGCCATGATGACAAAAACCGTGCGTAAGGAGCCATGGCTACAAGATGGCATCCATCTGTTTGCCTTACACCGGATCCAAGGCAAACTCAGAAGAGGAGATTTCTCACAAACCCACTTTGTCCTCAGGAGGCAGGAAAGGGATCACGGACAGAAGCATTGTACAATTCCACCTTCAAACCTTGACGACAGCTGGAACTCCATCAGACTTGTTCTCTCAGATGACACCATCGCCAGACATCAGTCGCAGTCAAGATTATCTTTCTTTCACCTTCTCTGTCTCTTTTCTTTCACTCAGGTTTGCTATTCATAAACTTCATCACTGTCAGTGGAGGCACACATTGTGTGTGTGGGACACAGAAGAGAAGTGCATCCCCAGCACCAGTGGTAATGTCGTCCCCTCCATGGGACAGCAGTCCTTGGGCCAGGGCCGTCATCAGCCCTCCTCGTCCGTGTCTGGGGCCAGAACCACGGGTTGCCGCTGAGTCTGTGACAGCATGGAGCTGGTCTGAGACCCAAAGAACAGGGAGCGGAACTGCAAAGAACAGCACAGGCACTGTCAGGATGGACCTCTGACTGCAGTCACACAGACCTGGAGCAGTGCATCCAATGAAACTGGCAATTACTGCATACAATCTGCATCAAGACTTTTCTTTATTCATAGCACTCTAAAAAAATCCACACATTTCTAAAATTCAATTATACAAAATCTATGTCACAAAAACCCCAACAATACATATCTTTCCCCCCTGATAAAACTGCCATCAAATTTAGTGTATTTACGTATCATAGAAGAGGTAGGCCATCAAAGACAATTGATGGCTGAGCGAGAGAGACAATTATGTTTTTAAGGCCAAAGAAAAAAAAAGTTATGTTATGGTAACCCAAACAAACCTTTTTTTTTCTGCTGACCCTAAACTTTTATTTTAATCATGCAAAGAAGAAGGAGGAGGAGGAAGAGGAGGAGGAGGAGGAGGAGAGGAGGAGGAGGAGGAGAAGCAGAAGCAGAAGAAGAAGAAGAAGAAGAAGAAGAAGAAGAAGAAGAAGAAGAAGAAGAAGAAGAAGAAGAAGAAGAAGAAGAAGAAGAAGAAGAAGAAGAAGAAGAAGAAGAAGAGGAAGAGGAAGGAGGAAGAGGATTTGCAGTAATCAAAAAAAGGACTGCTGACACATCTTCACTGCCATATGAGCACACACAGAAAGCACCACGTCTAAAGAAACATTTCCAGTAAAAAAAAGTTTGGTTTATGTTCAATCTGGCCTCTTCTAAAAAGACCTACCAACTCTATTTCTTTTTAGCCATGTTACCTTAACCACAAGTATTTTTGCTGTTGCCTAATCCCAAACTGAAAGCAGTTAGAAGCACACAACAAGACAAGTACGATGCTGGTCACCTTCTTGCTGGGGGGAGTGCCAGGGACGCTCTCATCGTTGTTGTCGTTGATGTCATCACTGTCTGGCTGGAGCTCCATCCGCACCGACCTGTCATGGCAGGCGTTCTCCTCCACATCGGCCATGACTGATGCATTCATGGGAGCCTGCACACACAGC
>JAWQFJ010007067.1:15000-22331 GCA_034096865.1 Theodoxus fluviatilis | reverse complement strand
TTTCCCAGTTATTCATCTTCTAAAAAGCGCGTAGGGTCAGAACTTCCCCATTCTGTGCAATAGGCTGACAGACAGACAGACATACAGACAGACAGACGGACAGACGGACAGACGGACAGACGGACAGACGGACAGACGGACAGACGGACAGACGGACAGACAGACAGACAGACATACAGACAGACATACAGACAGACATACAGACAGACACACAGAGAAAGACACACACACAGACACACAGAGAAAGACATACACAGACAGACAGACAGACAGACAGACAGACAGACAGACAGACAGACATACAGACTCACAGACAGACAGACACACAGACACACAGACACACAGACACACAGACAGGCAGACAGACAGACAGACAGACAGACACACACACACACACGCAGACACACAGAGAAAGACACACACACAGACACACAGAGAAAGACATACACAGAGAGACAGACAGACAGACAGACAGACAGACAGACAGACACACACACACACACAGACAGACAGACAGAGAGACAGACAGACAGACAGACAGACAGACAGACAGACACACCGACAGTCACACAGACAGACACACAGACACACAGACAGACACAGACACACAGGCAAACACACACACTCACACAGATACACACTCACACACACATAGATAGATAGATAGATAGATAGATAGATAGATAGATAGATAGATAGATAGATAGATAGATAGATAGATAGATAGATAGATAGATAGATAGATAGATAGATAGATAGATAGATAGATAGATAGATAGATAGATAGATAGATAGATAGATAGATAGATAGATAGATAGATAGATAGATGATAGATAGATAGATAGATAGATAGATAGATAGATAGATAGATAGATAGATAGATAGATAGATAGATAGATAGATAGATAGATAGATAGATAGATAGATAGATAGATAGATAGATAGATAGATAGATAGATAGATAGATAGATAGATAGATAGATAGATAGATAGATAGATAGATAGATAGATAGATAGATAGTAGATAGATAGATAGATAGATAGATAGATAGATAGATAGATAGATAGATAGATAGATAGATAGATAGATAGATAGATAGATAGATAGATAGATAGATAGATAGATAGATAGATAGATAGATAGATAGATAGATAGATAGATAGATAGATAGATAGATAGATAGATAGATAGATAGATAGATAGATAGATAGATAGATAGATAGATAGATAGATAGATAGATAGATAGATAGATAGATAGATAGATAGATAGATAGATAGATAGATAGATAGATAGATAGATAGATAGATAGATAGATAGATAGATAGATAGATAGATAGATAGATAGATAGATAGATAGATAGATAGATAGATAGATAGATAGATAGATAGATAGATAGATAGATAGATAGATAGATAGATAGATAGATAGATAGATAGATAGATAGATAGATAGATAGATAGATAGATAGATAGATAGATAGATAGATAGATAGATAGATAGATAGATAGATAGATAGAGATAGATAGATAGATAGATAGATAGATAGATAGATAGATAGATAGATAGATAGATAGATAGATAGATAGATAGATAGATAGATAGATAGATAGATAGATAGATAGATAGATAGATAGATAGATAGATAGATAGATAGATAGATAGATAGATAGATAGATAGATAGATAGATATAGATAGATAGATAGATAGATAGATAGATAGATAGATAGATAGATAGATAGATAGATAGATAGATAGATAGATAGATAGATAGATAGATAGATAGATAGATAGATAGATAGATAGATAGATAGATAGATAGATAGATAGATAGATAGATAGATAGATAGATAGATAGATAGATAGATAGATAGATAGATAGATAGATAGATAGATAGATAGATAGATAGATAGATAGATAGATAGATAGATAGATAGATAGATAGATAGATAGATAGATAGATAGATAGATAGATAGATAGATAGATAGATAGATAGATAGATAGATAGATAGATAGATAGATAGATAGATAGATAGATAGATAGATAGATAGATAGATAGATAGATAGAGATAGATAGATAGATAGATAGATAGATAGATAGATAGATAGATAGATAGATAGATAGATAGATAGATAGATAGATAGATAGATAGATAGATAGATAGATAGATAGATAGATAGATAGATAGATATAGATAGATAGATAGAATGATAGATAGATAGATAGATAGATAGATAGATAGATAGATAGATAGATAGATAGATAGATAGATAGATAGATAGATAGATAGATAGATAGATAGATAGATAGATAGATAGATAGATAGATAGATAGATAGATAGATAGATAGATAGATAGATAGATAGATAGATAGATAGATAGATAGATAGATAGATAGATAGATAGATAGATAGATAGATAGATAGATAGATAGATAGATAGATAGATAGATAGATAGATAGATAGATAGATAGATAGATAGATAGATAGATAGATAGATAGATGATAGATAGTAGATAGATAGATAGATAGATAGATAGATAGATAGATAGATAGATAGATAGATA
Source organism: Theodoxus fluviatilis (assembly GCA_034096865.1). NCBI lineage: Eukaryota > Metazoa > Mollusca > Gastropoda > Cycloneritida > Neritidae > Theodoxus > Theodoxus fluviatilis. The sequence continues at coordinate 19,757 of JAWQFJ010007067.1, read as the reverse complement.
GATAGATAGATAGATAGATAGATAGATAGATAGATAGATAGATAGATAGATAGATAGATAGATAGATAGATAGATAGATAGATAGATAGATAGATAGATAGATAGATAGATAGATAGATAGATAGATAGATAGATAGATAGATAGATAGATAGATAGATAGATAGATAGATAGATAGATAGATAGATAGATAGATAGATAGATAGATAGATAGATAGATAGATAGATAGATAGATAGATAGATAGATAGATAGATAGATAGATAGATAGATAGATAGATAGATAGATAGATAGATAGATAGATAGATAGATAGATAGATAGATAGATAGATAGATAGATAGATAGATAGATAGATAGATAGATAGATAGATAGATAGATAGATAGATAGATAGATAGATAGATAGATAGATAGATTAGATTAGATTAGATTAGGTTAGGTTAGGTTAGATTAGGTTAGGTTATATGCGATTCGATTAGATTAGATTAGATTAGATTAATTTAGATTATATTAATTTAGATTATATTAATTTAGATTATATTACATTAGATTATATTAGATTAGAAAGATATCCAGTAGTCTCTGTGGCACAGAATGTACTTACCCCCATCTCACAGGGATCCTGCACTGAGCAGCGTCACGAAACCAGGAGATTTTCTGCGGCGCCTGTGTCTCTGAAATAGTTAGAACTCCACTGAGACGTAGACATTTCAAGCAATTCATAACATTTTGCTTCTTTTTTTTCTAATGGTAGTGCGGACGTAGAATTTTATAATGGGATTTATAAACAAATGGTAACTACACAAAATGTTTCAAAGTGCAGTTACTAACTCAAATGTCACGGTCCTAGACCTCGACCTACCTGTTACAAGACAGGGCTCTGATTATTATTAATTTAGAGGGTGTCTAGGGGAAACGCACTGCTACCTTCTAACATTCACTCACCTTTCTTGCTGTCAAGAATGGACAGGACAACAGAGAAGATGAGGGCAGACATCAAATACCAAATGACTTTAATAATGCTTGAAAAGATAGGCAATGGTTGTTATGTCAACTTGCATGATAAATACTTATTTAATTAATCCTAATTTAGCCAGCCAGCCTGTACTATAAAGGTAGATCTTATCTGGAAGGAGAATCCACGTGAGTCCCCTTGTGTCCATTATTTAACACATGCATAAACATGCAATTCATAACAGTAGTAGTATGATAGTTCATCATCTGACAACTCACACAGAAAACAGGGAGAAAGGATCATTTTAATGTACACACCAGAAAATCCGTCACCTTGATTCCACTTGTGTACAATTCTTACTAATGCGGAAAGGACGTACCGTCACACTACCTTATTAAGCTCCTGACCTTCCGCTCAATCAAGAAACGCAAACCTAATTGGACTCAAGCAGCAGATGCGTAAATACAAACAACTTCAAATGCACCTGATCGAAATCTAGGAATTTGTCTACTGATCCTTTTTTCTTTTTTCAAGAATGTTGAACAGGTCATGGGGAGTAACCCCATTTGTTAGTGTATGATGGGGGGAAAACTCGTCTCCTTTCACTATCGTCGTGCTAAATAAAATCTTTTGCGTTATTCAACCCCAAGTTTTTTTCACACTTCTCTCAAGTATTGCTTTATCATTTCATGTGATTGTGCTTTAAAATAATATAATCCATGGATTGCATTTTTACAAAAGGTTCAAGGCGGGATTTTGTTTGTTCCTGTCAAAGTCTGAGGTTCGTGATACAGTGCAGATATGGATCCCAGGTTCACCCTACGTCGAGAGAGCTTGGCAGGTAAGTAAATTTGGCGTCGTGGAGTTGTTTGCGAGTGCTCTCTGCGATGTCTTCTTGAACTTTCCCAATAGCGACCATTAGACCCAATTCAGGCTTGGCAAACATGCGTTGACTTTTGTCGTTACACAGTCACATGACACCATCAAACACCCTGTTTCGTGGTGCATGAGACGTTTTGAATGTAGTAGGACAGGTTTTATCCGTGATGGGTACTTCATGCAATGTTTCATGGGACAGCCAATCAGAGACCTGGATTTGGCGAGCGTGGGTTACAACGCGGAGAACAATCGCGACGAGAGACGTCCTTCTATCTTCCTCTGTTGAACGAGAGCGTTGCGAAAAGCTTGTCTGTTTATCGAGAGAAGAGGGCCTTTTGTGGAATGCATGCAGTCCAAACAATGCAAACAAGCATGCCAGGGCACTGGCACTTAAGCTCTTAGCATAAGCTGTGGGTAACGACTGGACCGGCGAGTTGACTCGCTTCACATACGAGATTTACTTCGATCTGCAGCTGACACAGATATGAGAACGAAGTACAGCCCGTTGAACGATTGTAATTGCAATAATAATGTTACCTCGTATCAGACGGTATGGTGATGGTATGGTTATTTCACGGGGTGATGGTTGACAAGTACAGATATCGACAAGTACAAGGCGTTATGGTTGGAGTCTCTCCCGCCTGCCTGATAACAGCCACACTGATCGCACACATTTATTAACCCGTGCCCCTCTCTTTTGTTTATAAATTACTACTGTTGTTCCTGCCCTTATAAACAAGCGTTTGTTGAATGTGAGGCTGATATACTTGTAGTTTGTATAAATGAATACTGAGATAAATTTGATGCACCCCTTTTGTCACATTAAGATGATATTTATGTTTCTTTGTACAGCAGAATGTCCACTCTCGCTATACTAATAGATTAGCCTTTAATATGTATATAGCACGTCACAACGTGCTCGACAGATGCATTCTGTGAACCCGAGTCAGTATTGACTCTGGTACAGTTCGTAATGAATGCGTAATAGTCTTTACCCTTCGCATTACAGCATTGTGCCAAAAACAGTTCATTCTGATACTGTTTTTCTCTCCACTTTTTACAGAAATCATTCAGATGTCAAAACTTGTTTCCATTTCAACACTAACATTTATTTCATCGAATAAACACTTGTTTATTGCCGCAACAAGAGTAAGTTATGAGTTTTGTACGAAATAGTCTTAGAACTACTTTAACGGCGTATGTCAGGGAGCAGATCGGCTATCCCACAAGCCTCTCGTGTGACCTCCTCATGCATATTTCGGACAAAAACCTTCCATCACGTGATGTCAACTGGGCTAGAGACACTTTTGCCGGTAGGCGAAATCTCTAGTGAACTAGAATGCGACAGACGTGCTGGAGCATGCGTCAACGTATTTTTTTACTAGTCTGAATTGTGTCTTATTATGTGTTGTGAAGGTTCTAGATCGTGCGAGAAGATCATAGCGCAGTCGGTTTGTTTATATCGGTCAGTCCGCTTAGGGCATTGCCCTGGCACAAGGTCGAGTCGGGTTAAATTTTTCTTGTTGTGTCACGAGACGTCAGTCGATCTCCAGCTCGAGCGTGAGCGAAAACTCAACTAGCTTCAAGAAAGATCTGGGACCTGTGTTTAGGTATATAAGGAGCGACAAAGCGAGAGAGAGGCAGACACGAGGAGACGAGCAGCAGATGCGACAGTTAAGGTGAGAGCTTAACTAGTCCTCCTTGTAAGGAGTGAGTCCTCTGCGGTACTGCGCGTAGAGTGAAGCTGCTACGAGTACGACGGTATTGTTTACTAATTTTCACCGCTGTGTAGCGACCAGTGCGTGAATAAAGTTTATCGAAAACGACCACCAGCGTTTGTAACTTTGACTTCCCAGCGCAAGCTAGGAGAACCCCCGTACAACAAGAGAAGAGTGCAATATATGCAAAGTCGTGGATAGCTTGTCCGTGCGTTAAAGTGGCTTCACATTCGCGCGTAAATGGGTTTGCGTACCCGAGCACGATAGGGATGTGTTTTTGAAGTATCATAAAATTATGTGTAAAGCTTGTATCTAGGAACGTTGATGCACGTGTGCGCGTGAGAATATGTTTCTTTGTATGTACTTGTGCAAGTGGATGAGTTTTAAATGTAACGTTTCCATGTAAAAAAAAAGTAAAGGTGTGATTTTATATAGCGACTTACACCCTTTGTCTGGGTCTGAAACCGCTTTACACTTTACTCCCTAATCACTGGGCATCTTGATCAATCCTCACTGGTCCCTCACAACAAACATAGTGACATACATTGAAGACGCACACAGTCAGGTACCAGCATCAAGTCCGCTTCCTGGGGAGTATTTCAACCCGATACTGGCGCTTGGCCGCATACAAGGGTTAATTGCACTACTTTTTGCCAACTTTGCCCTCACAGGTACCCGGTTTAAATCCTGAATTTGAGAGAAGCAATACGAGTTAAGCATCTTGCTCAATGATGCAACTCTGGGAATCGCGCAGCTTTGAACGCCGTACCCACTGGCCGCAAGCGACTAGGTCCAGAGCGCTAACCACTAGGCTACAGAACCCCATGTACACTGTGTACTCTAGTGAGTAGTTGTGGCAGCTGTAACCGTAATAGTATGGTAGTAATAGTAGTAATTGTAACGTTAGCGGTGATGGTGATAGTGTTATCATTAGCAGTGGTGGTGGTGGTGGTGGTTACAAAAGTTGCGAAAGCAGTAGCAGCAGTAGTAGTAGTGGTGGTGGTGGTAGCAACAGCAGTATTGAAACGGTGGTGCTATTAGTAGTAGTAGTAGTAGTAGCAGCAGCAGCAGCAGCAACAGTAGTAGTAGTAGTAGTAGTAGTAGTAGTAATAGTTGTAGTAATAGTTGTAGTAGTAGTGGTGGTAGTAGTAGTGGTGGTAGTAGTAGTAGTAGTAGTAGTAGTAGTAGTAGTAGTAGTAGTAGTAG
>JAWQFJ010007067.1:0-10000 GCA_034096865.1 Theodoxus fluviatilis | reverse complement strand
ACATGGCTGGTCCAATATATATAAACACACACTCACACGCACACACACACGCGCGCGCGCACACGCACGCACACACACAGGTACGCACGTACACACGTACACACACACACACACACTCGCTTTCATGTAAGCGCGCATGAAAGTGCTCTCTCTCTCTCTTTCTCTCTCTCTCTCTCTCTCGTTTGTAACATGAGCATTTTTACGTATTAACATTAACATGACTCTCTCTCTCTCTCTCTCTCTCTCTCTCTCTCTCTCTCTCTCTCTCTCTCTCTTTCTATCTGTCTCTCTCTGTTTCTCTCCCTATCTCTATTGTCATTGTTTATCAATTTGTACATATACCTTTGACAAATTTTGTACATAGACATGCTACCGTGACCTATATTTATTTATCCAAGATCGTCATTTCTTTTTGAGTAAGGACAATTTGTAAGATAGAAATAAATGCCTGAGATCTCATCCTTGATAGATGAAGAATCAGTCAATCAATCAATAACTCTCTGTCTGTCCGACTGTTTATCTGTCCGTCTGTTTATCTGTCTGTCTCTCTCTCTTTCTCTCTCTCTATCTATCTATCTATATAACTATCTATCTATCTATCTATCTATCTATCTATCTATCTATCTATCTATCTATCTATCTATCTATCTATCTATCTATCTATCTATCCATCCATCCATCCATCCATCCATCCATCCATCCATCCATCCATCCATCCATCCATCCATCCATCCATCCATCCATCCATCCATCCATCCATCCATCCATCCATCCATCCATCCATCCATCCATCCATCCATCCATCCATCCATCCATCCATCCATCCATCCATCCATCCATCCATCCATCCATCCATCCATCCATCCATCCATCCATCCATCCATCCATCCATCCATCCATCCATCCATCCATCCATCCATCCATCCATCCATCCATCCATCCATCCATCCATCCATCCATCCATCCATCCATCCATCCATCCATCCATCCATCCATCCATCCATCCATCCATCCATCCATCCATCCATCCATCCATCCATCCATCCATCCATCCATCCATCCATCCATCCATCCATCCATCCATCCATCCATCCATCCATCCATCCATCCATCCATCCATCCATCCATCCATCCATCCATCCATCCATCCATCCATCCATCCATCCATCATCTATCTATCTATCTATCTATCTATCTATCTATCTATCTATCTATCTATCTATCTATCTATCTATCTATCTATCTATCTATCTATCTATCTATCTATCTATCTATCTATCTATCTATCTATCTATCTATCTATCTATCTATCTATCTATCTATCTATCTATCTATCTATCTATCTATCTATCTATCTATCTATCTATCTATCTATCTATCTATCTATCTATCTATCTATCTATCTATCTATCTATCTATCTATCTATCTATCTATCTATCTATCTATCTATCTATCTATCTATCTATCTATCTATCTATCTATCTATCTATCTATCTATCTATCTATCTATCTATCTATCTATCTATCTATCTATCTATCTATCTATCTATCTATCTATCTATCTATCTATCTATCTATCTATCTATCTATCTATCTATCTATCTCTCTCTCTCTTTCTCTCTCTCTCTCCCTCCCTCCCCCTATATCTGAATTAACCTGCTCTAGTCGTCATCTGGTCGATTTCAAAAGACGAAAATTTAACTGGTACATCAATAACCACGGTCGCTCAGCCGTGATGATGGTCCCGTCCCTATTTTGGCAACTCATGACTTTATCATGTGTAGAAGGATTCGGTCGTCATAAATGGTGATTTTTTATTTTTTTATTTTTAATAAAGAGCAAACATTATATTGTTCATAGTCCAAACACCATTGCATTATGATCACGTCTGTGAAAATAAAATTAGTATCCAAAGGGCACATCATTTTCTGGATAATAAAAAAAAGATTAATACTCCGAATAAAAGTCAAATATAATGAACATCGTTTAATGCAAATTTAAAACTTGAAACTTGAAGATTTTTTGATAGGCCAGAGGCCTTTCAAAGGAGAATGACATTTTCCACGGACAGTGCTTCTTCTCTTCGTCTGAAAATGCTTCGCAACATTGAGGCTACACCTTGTATAATATGTGCACCTATTGATTCCATTAAGTGGTTAAAGTATGTCTATCTGGGGGGGGGGGGGGGGGTTGGTGTTGTTTCCTAGATAGTTTTATTTAACGGCGTTTCAGCGTTTCAAGATATTCCGTAATACCTCTGGACGTTACGTAGGCCTATATGTAACATGTAATGCCTGAATGTTTTGGCCATTTAATGTATTACCAATCGCCGCTAGTATTTCATGAATGCCCGAATAAAGTGTTTTGTGACTGCATGATTTTGAGGTTTGCATTTAACACATACTCACTTTTAATCCCCTTTTTATATTAAGCACACACACTTAATGGCGCACAATCGAAAAACATATGCTGTATAATTCTTTGCGTTAGTCTCAACGATATAATGTCTCATTCTCGTTCCCATAGACAAGGCATACAATTCGAGGGGTTCGGGGCAGGATGGCGAGACGGGCGGGCCTTCCTGGCCCTCATCGAATACGTGCGGCCAGGGCTGGTGGACAAGAATAAGGTGGACCCCATGAGCTGGACAGAAAGACTCCGCCATGCCTTCTTCCTAGCGGAGAAACACCTCAACGTCACCAGACTCCTCGACCCAGAAGGTTGGAAATCCTTTAGGATAAGGTTGTGCTTGCTATATTGGCTAAGGCAAGAAAACCCTGCCACAGTCCCTAGTTAGTTATGTGTATGCCAGCTTACTTGTCTACTTATTTCCGCTCTTTGTCTATCACTTAAACGCATGCCTCAATATAAAATTACAGGAAATTTCATTGTGTGCGGTCAAACAGTACTTGAGTTGAAATCGACATTTTCATTCGATTTTTTTCAGTACAACCAAGTATTGACCTGAGCTTATTTAATTCTATTACTTTTTAATTGCATAAAAGTCATGTTCATGTCGCCAAGTAGTTTATTGACGACAAACTGTCTGTATGCTGTTTCCAAGATATTTGAATTTCCCTTTGACACAGGTGTCTCAAATATAGACAATACATTCTTGATACATTCTGCAACAGACCAGTCTTTACAAAATCTATAACTCATTGCAAAATCTCAACCTTAGACCAAAAATGAAAAAAAGAGCAAATATGAACGTTTTTTGTCAAATGTGACAGGCCCCTTCCTTATGGTTTAATTAACAAGCTGCCACCTAAAGAATGTTATACAATCAGTATACAGTATGTTCAAAATTTGAAGTTGACCTCATGAATGACAGTTGAACAATCTTGAAGACACGGTTACCAGTGCAAGACCGTACTGACGGAATGTGGTTTAGTGTACCAGTTCTCAGCTGCTTTAGCCGCCTCTAATAAATTACCCGAATTAGATAGACTAGCCAGAGCTTTTATTTCATTTTGCATTGGGCATGCAGAACTAAGCAAGAGCTTTCGAATGGTAAATAACTTTTTAGATATGTTGAGTAGAAGCGGAGAAATAACTTCTGCCCTATCATGCATAATTTATTTGCCCTTTTTTAATCAGCATTTCTTTAAAAGGGCTTTATATTGCTGTGAGCACCGGTAAATGAAAATTTGTTGCAGGGTTTGTCTGTACAACTTTTGTCAGATTCGTATATTTCACTATATGCGTAGAAAGAAACCCTGCATGATTTCATATTAGATTTTAGGTGACACAAGCATCCGTCACTGATAGTTAGCAATGCATGAAAAATAATTCAATTCGATGAGAACGAAATGTCAAAATCCTGGTTCTTTTAGATAAGAAACTCCTAGCATATGTCCTATCAGTTGCGGTTTGACGGAAAAGAGTTCTGTCTGTCTGACGAAAAAGGAATGGAGAGAGAGAGAGAGAGAGAGAGAGAGAGAGAGAGAGAGAGAGAGAGAGAGAGAGAGAGAGAGAGAGAGAGAGAGAATTAGAAACACCACTGCGCCATTCATACTCGACGTGAGACACTTGGTGGGGAGAATATGTCGTCGTGAAATGACAGACAAATAGAATTCCAACGCCTCAGAGCACTGCTTGCATTGTGTGCGTTTGCCTGATACAGATGTGGACACGGACCATCCTGAGGAGCAGTCCATCATGACGTATGCTGCACTGATCTGGAATCCTCCTCCCAGAGTGAGTGACTCCCCATGCATCAGCGCTACTGAGACGCTGGAAGACATCAACTCTGTACTTAGCTTATCTGTACAGCATTCAAAAAGATCATCCAGACACGCTTTTGTGTGTGCATGTAGGAGTATTCATGTTTAATGTGTGTGTGTGTGTGTGTGTGTGTGTGTGTGTGTGTGTGTGCGTGTGTGTGTGTGTGTGTGTGTGTGCCCGCGCGTGCGAACGTGTAATTAAAGTGAATTCCAGTAGTTGCCAAGTGGCGGAAGTATTTTGAACAATATTTACACACGAGCAAACACACACACACACACGCAACCACGCATGCATGCACTCACACGCGCGCTCGCACGCACACAACACACATACACACACATACACACACACATCTGTCTCTGCTAACTACATGGTAAGGAAAGCACTTTTATGCCAGAAGCTTCCACAACGAAAACAGATCTGACCATTCAGACTTGTAAACAATCAAACGCTTTCAAAAACGCATCTGTGTTTGCTCATCTCCATGTGCGTCAATGGTGGTAAAGAGATCCCTTTTTCTTCTTTTTCTTTTTCTTCTCGGGGCTTGTTCATATGTTGGTGGACATATAGGGAGAGACGATGGCTTGTTCAATGCTGTCTAGTCGGGAACACTGACGTTTCCAGGCGATCACCAGAAAGGCCATTCGCGTAGCAATCACATTGCTAACCAGACGTCCAGCAGGGACTGATAGTAATGTACAGAACCTTCTGCCTGAGTAGGAACTCTCCTTTAGTCACCTGTCCTAAATCCATCCTGTCTCAAGAAACACTTAGTCCCCACCAATGTGATATCGATTGCTCTGGAAGTCGAGAGGATGTTAGTTAATAGCTACACACTTCTCTTTTTTTAATCCTTGTAATAACCTGTTTACAAGATGGCAGACCAACTCCCTAATGTTGCACCCTCTGTTTCAGTTCATCAAGAGACGAGAGGACACGGTGGACGCTGCGAATTATGGAGCTGTGCCGCAGTCTGGCCATGATGTCAGTGTGAGTCATTAGCTTTGGGTTAAACGTCTACGACGGGCCAAAGCAAAAAAGACAAAATAAAGTATTTACAGGAACTTCCTAACCCTTCAAACTTGTTTAGAATATATATATATATATATATATATATATATATATATATATCAGTTCCTGCCAGCCTACCCCCCAGTGCTCTCCCCTCTTACAAGAGTACACGGTCAGCCCCTCAGCCTCTACTCGCTTGTTGAAACCATGTATTTTGACAGGCGGAGATGGGCGAGCATGCTTTGTGGTTGGACGATGTGTGAGGCGCAGTGCCGCGGTTCTATCCCTGGGACGGAGAAATCTGGGTTTATTTAAATAGTGTGAGTCATGTGGCTGTTGGGCACAAAATCCATTTGACAATTTTTTTCATTTGTAACCTACTGTCCTCCTCCTCCCACTCCTCCTCCTCCTCCTCCTCCTCCTCCTAGTCCACCTCGTTATCGTTCTCCTCGTACTCGACCTTTTCGTTCTCCTCCTCTGTCTCTTTCTCTTCCTTCTTCTCTTCCTTCTCAAGCTCCTCTTCCTCCTCCTCTTCCTTCTCCTTCTCCTCCTCCTTTTTCTCCTGCTCTTCTTCCTCTTCCTCTTCCTTCTCCAGCTTTTCTTCCTCCTCCTCCTCTTCCTCCTCCTCCTCCCCCTTCTTCCTCTTCTTCCCCCTTCTTCCTCCTTCTTCCTCTTCTTCCTCCTTCTTCCTCTTCCTCCTCCTTCTTCCTCCTTCTTCCTTCTTCCTCCTCCTCCTCTTCCTCTTCTTCTTCCTCCTCCTCTTCCTACTTCTCCTCTTCCTCCTCCTCTTCCTCCTACTCCTCCTCTTACTCCTCCTCCTCCTCCTCCCCCTCCACCTCCTCCTCCTCCTCCTCCTCCTACTTATCCTCCTACTCCTCCTACTCCTCCTCCTCCTCCTCCTCCTCCTCCTACTCCTTCTTCATCATCTTACTCTTCCTCCTTCTTCCTCCTTCTTCCTCCTTCTTCATATTTATCCTCTTCCTCCTCTTTCTCTTCTTCCTCTTCTTCCTCTCTTTCTCTTCTTCCTTCTTCCTCTATTTCCTCCTTCTTTCTCCTTCTTCCTCTTCTTTCTCTTCCTCCTCCTCCCTCTCTTCTTTCTCTTCCTCTTCTTTCTCCTCTTTTTCCTCTTACTCCTGTTCATATTCTCCTTCCTCTTCTTGCTGGTGTTTTGTTTTAACGCTATACTTAATTCTACCTTTGAGGCAGCCAGGACAGCTCATGGAAGAGATAGAGAAGTCGAGGAGAATTATTATGAACATGAACCGAAAGTTACAGAGGATGAGTGCAAAGGTATGTATGATGATTACACATTGACCTACTTCTTTGATTCTCTGGTTGTTTATGTTTGTTCTCTTGCTTTGACCAGTTGCTCTGAAATAATGAGTATGGCCCATACAGTGTTACTGGAACGCACAGTGAAATCGAATTGTACGAGTTTTCATTGGTCATTGGAAAATTGAATATTGTGCTAAGAGTTTGTCAACAATACTTTTATCTATCTATCTGTCTGTCAGTCTGTCTGTCTGTCAGTCTGTCTGTCAGTCTGTCTGTCTGTCTGTCTGTCTGTCTGTCTGTCTGTCTGTCTGTCTGTCTGTCTGTCTGTCTGTCTGTCTGTCTGTCTGTCTGTCTGTCTGTCTGTCTGTCTGCTCTGTCTGTCTGTCTGTCTGTCTATATATATATATATGTATATATATATTACTGTGTGTGTATACATACATATATATATATATATATATATATATATATATATATATATATCTATATATTATATCTATATCACTATAGCTAAATATCTATATCTATCTCTTTATCTATATCTATATCTATCTATCTGTCTGTCTGTCTGTCTGTGTCTGTCTGTCTGTCTGTCTGTCTGTCTGTCTGTCTGTCTGTCTGTCTCTCTCTCTGTCTCTCTCTCTGTCTCTCTCTCTCTCTCTCTCTATGTGTGTGTGTGTGTGTGTGTGTGTGTGTTTGTTTGTTTGTTTGTGTGTGTGTGTGTGTATGCGCGCGCGCGCGTGTGTTGTGTTCATTTGTTTGTTTTGGAAGGTCACTTTTTAATGGGAGAGACGATCTAACAAAATCAATAATTCCCTCTTGTACGAAGGTTTCATATTTTCAGGTGAACGGGGGTATATTGATACTGCTAGTTGTTCATGCATAGAGCCAGTTCCTGTACAACGAGCACTTCTTTGACACTTAAACAGGTTGGGAAGTTCCTGAAGAGCCACAGACAGGCAAGGGAGGGCTTGTCCTGTCTGGGGTCTGCACTGACCAAGGTCCAGCCCCAAATCCAGCAGCAGGTGGAAATCCTCCACCGCCATCTCGATGAACAGCTCCAGCAAACACAGGTAACCTGGCGTACCTTACACCTAGCACTAGGTGTCTCTAGATCACGAGCAACCGTTTTACAGGGCTTGTATCAAAGTTCCTGATGATTTAAGGACAGAAAGATGCCACCACTAGTACTTCTATCGCAAAGTGCGAGCTTATACCAAAGCCATACCTAAATTATCGCCCAGTGGAGTTGCCGATTTTCACATGTAAGCAATGATAGGCTATGGTGTTATTTCAGAGTCATTACCGTTGATGGTGGCAGAATGAAAACTATGTCTATATGTCACTTTTTTGCGGAATCAATCTATTGCACAAGCTTTCAGGGATTGTTCTATTGGATACTATTAAAAGTGTACAATATCTGCCTGTATCCTAGTGCTGTCAGCGGAGCGACACAACACAGAGCGTGTAGCTGCCGGCTCTGGCTACACACTGTAGACTGCTCGAAATACCCTATGCAAATCAAGTACTGTATCTGGTTGATTTCTGACATATCGTGAGTAGCCGTGCCATTAGACCTAAAAGGCCATAAAGGCAAGCCTTTACAATCATCACTCCCCTGCCACAGAGCCTGAGCGAAAAACTCTGCCATATGGAAGAGCACCATGGCGAGGAAGAACCACCAGAAACCGCAAAGACTGAGGACAGCCCCCGAAGAATTGTCTGTCGCTTGCGAGAGCGACTGAATGAGCTGAAGGCCAGACTGGAAGGAAGCGTTGAAAATCTCAAGTTGGACCTGACCGGCGTCGCCTCGCAGTCCACCCAGCCTGGCGCCATGCAGCCTGTCTCGACCCAGACTGTCCCCATACAGTGTAGCGCCACTGATTCTGGCTCCATCAGCGTCATGGCAGGCAGTAGCGGGGACTCCTTCCGATGGCGTCGTACTGAGCAGGCGCTGTTCGACTTGCTCAAGCCCTGCGTCAGCGTTGCCACCCAGACTTCTCTTGTTCAGGTAGGTCACATTTTCCCCAAAGAGAGCAGAGCGCTTCTGTACTAGATACCATGCTCCATGTTACAAAAGATTTAAGATTGAAAGTGTATTATTACGAAAATTTCCAGATAAGTATTTTGTGACCAGTCCTCTCTGGCTGAGTCGGTGTACCACTTCGTTGCAATTAAGACAGTAGGATTTGTACCCATGGGGATCAATGAAGCAATGTTGAGGTTTATCTTTATTCATCGCTGCATATACGTAGTGAGTTTCATAATTTTAAAGCACCGTGTGTTCGGGCCACCAGAGCCTCTTTCCCCAATCGTACCAGATAGAGGATCTTCATTAACGTGTAGTCAAACGAGTTAACAAAATCTCGTTTCTCCTCAGCCTTGCCGCACTTCGAGTAGCTTTGTAGTGCAAGGAGAGGTTATCAGCATGATATTAGTTTCTCTGAACAGACGTACAATATATATTTTAAAGTATCGCTATATTTTGAATGTGATTGTACGTGACTCCAAAGATCTCTTTTCTGCCTCAGTGCAAAGGAATACTTTCGATTGCAGGAAAGGGACAACTCCTACCCACAAAATCTGCTGAATGATATACACGAGAACCTTCAGAAGTTAGTGGACCATCTGACCAAAGCTCCAGGCGGCTATGACCAGATAAAGGGGCTTTCCGTCGAAGCCCTAAAGGAGTTTGTCTCAACCTTGGAGAAGATATGCAGTCTGTCGGCTGTTGTCAAAGACATCATTATCCTGGACAAGTCACTGCTGGAGGCAGAGAGAGAAATCTGCTTACATGTCGAGACACCACTCAGAGGGCAAAATAGAGAGGTTTGTGTCCTAAACGATGTTCTTACTGCATTTTACAGTCTCGTGTATGAGAGATTCCCACCCAGCCACCCACCCACCCACCCACTTACCCAAGTTCGCATCCCATCCTTATTAACTTCCTCGCTCTCAGTCTGCCTTTGATAGTCTGTCTTCTCTTAGAATGATCCCGTCGACAAGTTCTTGTGAGTTTGTCAAAGAGAGGTTTAGGTGTGGGACTAGCTGTCAATATCTTGGCGACTCCCTGTCCTTTATCATCCAAATACATTTCGTCAGCACATTAATAAGGCAGCCTATGGACTTACCTCCTTTACCACGTGTTCGTCCTTTCGCATATCTCGTCCTTCTTCTACCGCCACCATCACCACCAGCCCACAGAGCCGGCCTTTCAACATTCCAACCCCAACATTCGTATTCTCAAACTGCTGGCGACCACTCCTGATCACGTGGTTCCATGCAGAAAAAAGAACTGGTAGAAATAAATGTTTAACATCGAGACCGTGGCAATAGATGATAGATGGCTTCGCCGCGAGATCTCGTGTTTTTTCCATCACAGCTAGACTGTTGACAGCCTCCATTAATCTGTGCTGCATGATGTTCTTTTTGTTTTGTTTCGTCTTCTTTATTACTGAACCGGAATGAAGCACAAATGCAGTTTGG
>JAWQFJ010007063.1:7500-28903 GCA_034096865.1 Theodoxus fluviatilis | reverse complement strand
GTGTGCGTGTGTGTGTGTAGTGTGGTGTGTGTGTGTTTGCGTTAGCGTGTAGTGATCCACAAGACCCCTCGACCGACGATCCATCCGAGATTGCCTCCGCAAAAAAAAGGAATAATATGCCCGGGGAGTGACACAGCTCCCAACTACAGAGGTGCCTGTGCAGCGGGCCAACATCGGGGCATTGAGACCCTTCATCATGAATGCACAGCTGCCATTGGGGATTTTCGGTCCATGTCAATGAGGATGAGCACGACACCCGCTCGTCCCAAAAATGAGCTTCCTCGCTGAGCTGGCTGATTGGTACAAGGGCCCGTGGACGATCCAAACAAACGTTACAAAGACAGTCATACAAAGAACACATGTCAGCCCCAGGCTTGACAGGAGGGACTCAGTGTCATCAGGTTCTGGGAGTCCCTTAGGTTGTCGGACCATTAGACACTCTGGCGCTCACGGCCGGCTGCCCAGGAGTGTTAGGCGGGCTTTATTTGAGGAGCGGCGCCTGCAGAGATTGGAGGACAGGGCAAGCGGCACTGCGCCCGAGAAAAGAAAGGGAGGTGGACCCATACAACCTTGCTGTTGCATGCCAGGTGTGCGGGCGCACTCTCATGTGCATCACAGTTTCGGGTCCTGCAGTCCCACCTTCGGAGAGGGGGTGCCAATGAGGTCATCGTCGCCTCCCGGGGACGGACCTCCGAGATGAGAGACGAGTGAACGTGAGAGAGAAGATACAGCTGGAGAGGAGATGTATAGAGAGAGATGAGATCGACGATCAGGAGATGAGACTGAACCATGAGAGAGAAATCTTTATGTCCTGCTGTGTGTCCGTGTGTCTATTTGTCTGCCTGTTTGTTTGTCCGTCTGTGATTCTGTCTGTCTGTCAGTCTGTTTGCCTGTCAGTCAGTCAGTCTGTTTATCCGGTCTCTCTCTGACCCTCTCTCTCTCTCTTTCTCTCTCTCTCTCTCACTCTCACTCTCTCTCTCTCTCACTCTCTCTCACTACTCACCTCTCATCTCTCGTCTCCTCTCATCGTCCTCTCTCTCTCTCCGCACCCCCCCCCCTCTCTCTCTCACTCTGTTTTCTGCGGCCGTGGAAAAGTATATGCCGCGTTTGTTGATTATCAAAAAGCTTTTGACTCGGTGGATAGAGTATGACTGTGGTATGTTTTGAAGGAATTTAGCATCTCAACAAAATTTCAGGGTATGATCAAAACTGTTTATTCTCAAGTACAAGCATGTGTACGGTGGGAAGGCATGCTCTCTGACGCCTTTGATTGTTCTGTCGGCGTGAGGCAGGGTGCCGTAGAGTCCCCCATAATTTTTTGTTTATATATTACGTATGTCGCAGATTATATACGAAAGAATGGTAGACATGGTGTGCAACTTCTCCCGGGCACGGCAGAAATATTCACACTTATGTTTGCTAATGACGTTGTTCTGCTGTCAACCACGCATGTAGGGCTTCAGTGTCAAATTGACAATCTTAGTAGGATTTCAGAGAAGCTAGGCCTCACTGTAAATAAACGAAAAACAAAGGTTATGGTATTTAGAAGAGGTGGATTCCTTGCACCAGGAGAAAAATGGTCAATTGGCAATGTAGAATTGGAGGTAGTAAACAGTTATAAATATTTGGGCTTCCTTTTTACAACAAAGCTGTCCATCACTGCTGCCCTGGAATGCCAAGTGGCAAAAGCCAAACAGAAAATTGTACAACTGTTAAAGACTATGTGGAATCTACATACGATGAACACAACTGTTTTCTTTAAAAAATTCTATGCCAGGTGCAACCGTCTGTACTATATGGATCGGAAATCTGGGAGCTAACTAGACGGCCCGTTATAGAGAAGGCGCACCTCTTTGCATGTAAACGATTTCTCAATCTGGACATAAAGTCTTCCAGTACAATGTGTTATGGTGAACTGGGAAGATATCCGCTACACATCAATGCTCTGGTCAAAGCAGTGAAATACTGGCTAAGGATAAGCAGAATGCATGAAAACAGACTTCCAAAGCAAGCTTACCTCATGCTACAAAATCTTCAAGTCCCAGAAGAGTATGATTGGAGGAGATTGGTAGGAAAATGTCTATCACAGCTAGGATTTGGATATGTCTGGGAAAACTCGGGTACAATAATGTAAAAGGTTTCCTTCGAGTCCTTAAACAGAGATTGCGTGACTGTTTCCGACAGGAGTGGGCAGCCAAGATTGAAGGTAGTGACAGGTTTGCCATGTACAGATCATTTAAAAACGTTTTTGAGGGTGAAAGCTATCTAAATTTTATCAATATAAAGAAATGTAGAGACTCCTTTGTACGTTTCAGTCTGAGAAATAATGAGATAAAATGCAATGCAAGAGTGAGAGCAAATGTCTTTGATGAAAGATGCCCATTTTGTAATGATGTTGAAAATGAAATCCACTTTCTTTTCCATTGTCCTGTATATTCTGACATAAGAAACAAGTACATAGCTAAATATTTGCAAACGATCAGACATACTGAAATAACACAAATGGTCAATGGAAACGATATACAAAGGACTCGAGACGTTGCTATGTTTGTACACTACAGCTTAAAGCGTCGCAACCAAAACATGTCGGAGCTGTACATAGTCTCTTCTATGACTATTAAATAAAATGAATAAATCAAAAGTGGCTGTAGGGAAGAGACAGGTCATGTCAGATGCGGCCCAAACTCCCTCATTGTTAAAGTCAGATATTTTGTCATAAACATGTAAATGTGTGCATGATTGTTGCTTGGGACATTGAGAGACTGCTACATCAGTCATTGTGAGCTTCACCATGAGACTCGCACTTGTATTGTTCCACAAACGTTATACTTGCTGTAAAACTGTAACTGATTTAACACACTCTGTATAGATGAATCCATATGTTTTAATGTCGTTTTTTTAACCACCAAATGTATGCTTGTTATAACCATGATGGGTCGTCGGCCGAAATAAAGTCAGTCAGTTAGTCAGTCTCTCTGACTCTCTCTGTCTCTGTCTCTCTCTCTCTGTCTCTGCCTGTCTGTCTGTCTGTCTGTCTGTCTCTCTCTCTCTCTCTCTCTCTCTCTCTCTCTCTCTCTCTCTCTCTCTCTCTCACTTTTTGACTGTGCGTCTGACGGCAGCGGACGCGTTTCGAGAGAGCTCCGCAGCTCGACACCTGTGGTTAGACTACAGTGTGCACTGGAAGCTGGACTGCTTGCAAAGATCCCCCGAAAGTCACAACATACTGTGAGTCATACGTGGAGATTTTCATTAATTGCATTTTCAAGCATTTTGTGTGTGTGCGATTTTCGCGATTTGACTCAAGCTGCAGATTAGCTCGAGCAAGTGGCCATCACTCTCGTACTTGACCAGGTACTGTGCATTACAGAATTGGCTACTGTGTAACTGTGTACCGTACGGACAAGCATTCTGGGAGTGCAGGTGCATGCTGAACTTTATTGTGACAACTAAGCACCGACGTATTGAACAAGAATGTTGATCCGACGATGCGATATGTACAGTATTGTGTATTTGGAGTAACCCTGACTTGGAGCCCCCCTCTGGCTCAGTCAAGACACTTTGAATGACGTTACCCTGTAGGAATGGAGAAATTCATCCAAAATGTGATGAAAAAGTGAATTGGTGTATGATTATTTCTTCAAGGGATCTTTTTCATTTTGCTTTCGTTCATAGAACAAAATAACTTGAATCTGTTGTCCTGAGGTGTGCTCAGAGAATTCACCATGGGCGTCTCGCTTGAGACCTATCGACGACAGATAGGTGCACACTTTGCACGTGCCACTCGACCAAGAGTAAAGCATAAACGGTCCGTCGCCCGTAAAGGTCCTGCCTGGCAGAGTTGTGAGCTAGGTGATTACGATGTCATGAACAAGCCCCAGCATGAAGCACGCTCTGAAGATCGGGGAGTTGTGCTCTCACGACCCAGGGCACGTGCAGGACTGCTTTTTATTTCATTATGGGTGTCGTTCCTGCTGATGTGCACATTCAGGCCTGCCATCCCAACATCCACACTTCACGACCTCTCAGGGTTGATCTTGTTGGGGGGCAATGGGGAACGTAACCCCGGTCCTCAGGATCACAACGCTGATGGTGCTCGACACCCTGCGAGGAACGGAACTTGGGAAATCCCACCATATGCAGACTTTGAATCTGCATTCATGAATGCTGGGACTACAGTTCCATGGGGAGTCTTGAATGTTGAGGCCGAATTGCGAAGGCTAGGTGCACAACAAGACACACTGAACTTTCTACTGAGAGAAACTCAGGAACGCTGCAGACTGCAAGGCATCCAGCTCTCCCAGTGGAATTCAACCCTTCAAGTGAGGGTAGATGGCCTAAACCTGCATGTGAATAACATCTACTCCGACTTGCAGAACAAATCGGCAACCATAGAAGCACAAGTAGAAAGACTAGAGATGCTCACGAAACGGAACAACATTCAGCTGTTTGGTCTTCCCGAGAGGTCGCGGGAGACGTATTGGGACTGCCTTCAGTCAGTGCTGACAACCTTTCGCGACGTTTTCCCCGATCTCCCATGGTCTGAGGCAGATATTGTCAGAGTACAGCGCCTGGGAGCACAAGCTCAGGGTGAATCGCGCGAAAATTCTCGTCCAGTACTTGTGGAGATGAAGACCTGGACAGACAAACTAAGTCTTCTCAAAAGGGGCCGTGAAGCACTTCGACGAAAGGGAATAAGAGTCTCGGGAGACCTGACCACAAAGCAGACAGAAGCTTTGAAGGAGCTTCGCAGGCAAGGTCACCAAGCCTATTATAAAAACAACGAGATTCATTTCAAAGAAGAGGTTCAAGCGAAGAGTCGACACGATCGGCAAAGGAGACATCACGACCAGCGCATGGGAAAGCCACAGCAGGAAAGTAGATGGCGTCCTGAGGCGTCTGGAGCGGATCATGGAGGCGAATGTCTCAACCGAATGCCACAGTACGCTCATCACAGATTAGAGGCCCAAGCAAAGAGCCTACCCAATCGGCAGAGGAAACATCTGGTGTGTCGACATGATTATGTCAGTTTGATCCGGAACAGTCGTGGGTGCTTGTGTTGCACTCTTCTAGCTTGCGCTGGGAACTCGAAGTTGCAAACGCTGGTGGTCGTTTTCGATAAACTTTAATCACGCACTGGTTGACACACAGCGGTGACAATGAGTAATAATAATAATAATAATAATAATAATAATAATAATAATAATAATAATAATACATATTATGTATACGCACATACCTTCCCTAATAGGCAAGCTCATGGCGTTTACAATGAAAAGTCCACACTCATACAAAGCATTCTAACACTCGCACACTGTACAGTTGAAACAAAAAAAGAGTTAAATACAATACAACTACTTAACATAGCAGGCAATAAACAAAACACGAAACATAAGAGAGGCGCCTTGTGAAGCACCTCACTGCTCGTCAGAAAAGACTGACCGGAACAGGTGTGTCTTTAGGGAGGTTTTGAACTGGGACATGGAATCAGAGTGACGGACAGGGAAAGGTAGGCTATTCCACGTTACAGGGCCGATGTAAGAAAAAGCTCGCTGTCCTTGGGTTTTCTTTTTGCGACGGGGGACATTTAACGTTTTGGTGTCTGCAGCTGAACGGTTATTTCTAGCGGGGGTGTAGACAGTGAGAATTTCTTTGAGTGCGTGTGGTGCAGTTTGATTGAAGAAGTTGAAATACATAGTGGCTAGCTTATACTCTATCCTCTGAGCGACGGGGAGCCAATGCAGTGCACGAAGGAGTTTGGATGTGGGAGTTCTCTTGGGACATATAAAAACTAGTCTACAACAGTGTTTTGGACTTTTTGCAGTTTGTTTAGCAGAGTGTCAGGAATGCCAGCAAGAAGAGAATTTCCATAATCGAGACGGGACAGAACAAGGGAAGTGACAAGGGTTTGAGTGGCCTGTTGTGAAAGATGGTAATGAATAGTGCTAATTTTCCTTACCTCATAATAAGCTAACTGGCAAACTTTGTTCACATGAACTCTCATAAAAAGATCATCATCGAACATGACACCTAAGTTCCTAACAGACTTTGAGAATTCTATCTCACTCTAACCTATGGTATGTTTTAGGGCCTGATCGAATTCGCCTCTACCGCCAAACAGGAGAGCTTCGGTCTTTGAATCATTAAGTTTGAGTTTGTTCTGGGTCATCCACTGTTTCACATCAGAAATACAAAGTTCACTTGCAGAGAGAAGAGGTTGGAATTGACTGGGATGAGTGGAGTAGTGTCGTCGTACTCGCTTCACTCTACGTGCAGTGCCGCAGAGGACTCGCTCTTTACAAAGTTAAGCACTCACCTTAACTAGCTCACATCTGCTGCGCATGTCTCAGTCGTGTCTGTCTCGTGTCTACCTCTCTCTTGCTTTGTCGCGCCTTTTATACCTAACCCCAGGTCAGATCTTTCGTGAATGAAGCGGCACAGTCTCTAAAAGCTCGAGCTCTAAATCGACTGACGTCACATGACACAACAAGATAATTTTAGCCCGGTTCGACCGCATGCCAGGGCAATGACCTGATCGATATAAACAAACCGACTGTGCCGCGACGATCTAGAACCTTCACAACACTTGCATGCACTCTCACGTGCTGAATGCGCTTATATGAAATCGAATTCTGTTTCTCATTTAAGCTCATTAAAACAGTATTTGCACCTATGTGGTGTTTATGAGTACGTCCCAATTTGTATTTATATTCATAAATGCGCATTTCATAACAAGGCAATGCGGAGCTCAAAGTTCAGTGATCTGCATCTCTCATGACGCTTCTTCACTATCCAGTCCACTAGCGGATTCAGCACGTACAGCGGTGGAGTGGCCCTGGGACTGTCAGAGAAACAAAGTATGGGAACAACACTGAGGATGACGACAGCATGAAAATCCCTTGCGGGTTAATGGCAGTACTTAATTCTGTCTTGCAGGGGGAAAATCAGTTGACTATCAGATGCAGCATTGTAACTCAGACAGAACGGAGGGGTTTGGCACCTTGCTAGTAAGGACGTTGTGGTGGCATTATGAGGACGTGTTTGATGTTTGCCAGTTAATTGGGTACGAACATGCAGCTGTCAAGAACGTTGGGCGAGCAATGGATATGTTAAGCGTAATTCAGGGAGCACGAATTGGTACCCAGACAGCACACACACGTACACGCACACACATACGCACACACAAACACACACACGCACACACAAACACACACACGTACACACAAACGCACACATGCACAAACACACGCACGCACACACACACACACACACACACACACACACACACACACACACACACACAAACACACGCACGCACACATTGTGTTCTTGCAAGGCTGGTCAACGACTCGATGGTCACCTCGGGTCCTGACATAGGGAAGAGATGGACTTTCATCATGCTCTAACGAAGCGTCGTTGCGGCTGCTATTGTGTCAGCCTGATCGTCTTGACGGCCAGACCCGATATGGGAAATAGGTCCAGCCTGGTGCCAGGACAAAAGTAAAAACATGTACCAAGATGTGATTCTTTTTCACATCCTATCTTCGTTTCTTTCATCTGATTTCTTCACTGAGCATTCCTCTCTCTCTCTCTCTCTCTCTCTCTCTCTCTCTCTCTCTCGTTTTTAATTTGTATATATGTGCATATACCTACATGACGGGTCGTTGGCCGCAAATAAACAATCAATCAATCTCTCTCTCTCTCTCTCTCTCTCTCTCTCTCTCTCTCTCTCTCTCTCTCTCTCTCTCTCTCTCTCTCTCTCTCTTACCACCACCGCCACCTCCTCTTCCCCATTCACACTCAAGCTTACTGCTATGGTAGTGTTTGGTGTTTAGGAACATTGATAACTGCGCACACTGCTGTGCACCTGATGGAGAACCAATCCTTTGAGACTTCAGGCGTTGAGCTGTGGGTCTATCACCCGATGAAATTCTTCCCACGCGGCACACCCTGTCGTTGCACTAGTTTGGGATTCAGTTGCCTTTAAACGCATTTCCTTGCTATTCTTAAACATCTGTTCACTCATGCTTTAGAATTGTAATAGTTTTCCCTGTAGCTTTTATTCATATTTTTATTTGAACTGATTTGAAAATTTGTACAGAGTCGTAGTCTGTCTAAATCTGGCAATTTTATCTCAGTTGATCTTACATGTGATTATTTTACTTGAACTCTGCTTGCAAAATATGTTGTTGTCCCCAAGTCGAGCCACTCACTTGAACCCTCAAAGTTTTCATCTTGAGTGCTGTCTGTGCCCCGATGGAGTCCTGTTTGGAAAGAGAACTATCTGCGTGCAACTACAAAACGCAGAAACAGACATGGACTGCGTCGCGCAGGTCCCACAGTGCAATTGCTTTAAGTCCGTGACCCGTCGTGGATTTCCCAATCAGTGCATCCTGGGAGTTGTTGAAATATATTTGCGGACTACAGTGATAAAGTACTAAATTAAGAACCAACAATGAAAGTCGAGCGTGGAAAATGCAATAATGCGATAAAAGAATGGCTGCATTGCTTGCGTAGCATTTGATGGAGCCGTGGGACGGTGCATGTGGTCTTGACAGAGTAACACGTTTTATTGGAGGAAAATTAAAGCTGACGGCCTAAGAGAAGCTACGACAGAGGCGAAAATCAACCAGGCCGCTGTTGCAAAAGCAATATCTAGAATTCGTGGGAAAACATTCCACCACATAAACTGTCTGCTGCCAAAGCGGCCTTCAGGCGCACACAGAGGGTGCGTCGTACTGAATATTTGTATGCTTTTTGGAAAGAGAGAGAGAGAGAGAGAGAGAGAGAGAGAGAGAGAGAGAGAGAAAGAGAGACACAGAGAGACAGAGACAGCGACACAGAGAGAGAGAGAGAGAGGGAGAGAGAGAGACAGAGACAGAGAGAGAGAAAGAGAGAGAGGGAGAGAGAGAGAGACAGACAGAGAGAGAGAGGGAGGGAGAGAGAGAGAGAGAGAGAGAGAGAGAGAGAGAGAGAGAGAGACAGAGAGAGAGAGATAGAGAGAGAGAGACAGAGACAGAGACAGAGAGAGAGTGTGAGTGAGAAGGGCCGGGGGAGAAGGAGAGCAAGAGCGCGCGCGCGAGAGAGAGAGAGAGAGAGAGGAGAGAGAGAGAGAGAGAGAGAGAGAGAGAGAGAGAGAGAGAGAGAGAGAGGGGGGGGGAGAAGGAGAGCGAGCGCGCGCGAGAGAGAGAGAGGGGGGGGGGGGGGGGGACGGGACAGACAGACTGTCAATGTGTGATTAAATGGAATCATGCAATAACTTTGCGGTGCACAAACGCATTTTGACCAAATCAACCTTTATTACTGGCTTTCGAACAAAACAGAACCAATATTTTTAATTTATGCTGATGATGTGATCTTTGATTCAAAACGAATACGATGAAAACATAACTCATTCACACATTTAGTGGTTTTCCATAGAATTTTGCGGGGAAACATTTCATTCTTAAGGTGACACTACTATGTGTTTATACAAGACATCTTGTTGCACGTATCAGAACCACTGGTTTTTGTGCGCAGTTCAGAAAATACGTGTGAAACATGGTAGGATTTGTCGCTTTCATGCAGTGAGAGGACATACAAACCACGAGGATTCAAATGATGTATTGCTTTAAAATTTATTCGGAAATCAACTCTGTTTTGGGTGAGATAATCAGTGCAAGGAAAAATTATGTGTGACGTATCTGTCACAAATCTTTCTATTTACAAACAAGCCTGCTCAGATGTACATGATCCCATCCACTCCCATTTGTCCGGGGCTCTGTGACACAAAATACAGTTTTGTTTATCTCTGTAGATAACATCAATTCACGACAAATAGTGTGCCTCGAAAGTATGTATTGTAGATATTTGCTGCGGTAAGTAAGGTCATGCGTGAGCTTTCTCTCGGCTAATCCTCAAAGGCACTCAGACTGCTTCGAAATCAGTTCGAGTTTGTCAAGGTTGAGTGTTGCGTTATTATGTAGCAATAGTAGCAGTGCACCTGACAGGATTGCTGTCAAGAACATGTTCCCGTAGAGGAATTGCAACACAGTGCAATATCAAGGGGGATCGAAATGCACGAAAAGTACAAGCAAGGAATGTCATCGAGTAGCTTTCAAGAGCTAGACAGTAGGATGCATGGAGAGGAAAACGTTCAGAGTAACAAAAAACAGTGGCGTGTTTGCTGCAGTGGAAATCCAGAGACGATTAAGCATAGGATGGTTTAAATCTAACCTTTAATTGTGTGTTTGATTACCAAGTAAATATAACAATGGAATCAAACGAACGCAAGAAATCCTCACTGTAGCATGTACGATATTTGTCACTTGATGGACAGCTGTCAATTGAAAATGTATAACTTTTTAATCAACGTTTGCTTGCTAAAATTGTTCCCCACCTCTTTGCTAAATTTAATAAATTTATTATGATTTTGAAGAAAATGAGAATATTCAGTAGATACTTGCTTAAAGGGCACACGATACTGAAAGATGCGACCAAGTCCGTCGTAAATGAGGCATTTTCCTTAGAAAACGTAATAAACAAGTGATGGCTTCGACATAATCTAAACTGTGGTAAAGATTAATTGACAGCCGATTCATCTCGAAAACAAACAAAATAACAACTGAGTTAAACTCAACCCAATCAGGTATCGAGGCAGAATGTGGACTGCACGAGACAAAATGAAATTCACTTTGGGTCGTATAGTGTCCACGGGAACATGGCGAGACACAACAGACTAGAAACACGATGACCCACGAATTGGTCAGTCATGCCTTGGACAGGCCATGACGAGAAGTGACTGGCCAGGGCCTGCTCTACCCGTAGGTGGCGTACCACGCCTGCTGCCGCTTGCCAAAGGGCCTGTCGCCCTCCGCTCCGCGGGAACGCTTTCCATACGTAGCATACCAGGCTTGCTGGCGCTTCCTGACCCCCTCCTCCGCGCCATCCCGCTTCCCGTAGGTGGTCCACCAAGCTTGCTGGCGCTTGCTCACACTCTCCTCGCCGTCAGAGCCAGAGGCCCCGAGCCAGGGCTGAGACTTGGGAAGACTCAAGCTCCACCAGGGTCGTTTTAGGGTGGTGAGTTCCGAACTGGGGTTCCTGTCCGTGTAGAGAAGGCCCCAGATAAGGTCTCCCAGCTCGTTGTCGCTCGGCGAGTTGTAGCCGCTGTGACGCAGGTAGTCGTCCACAAAGTTGTGGGTAGAATAGAATGGTCGCTGACTCTCCGTGTTCCCGACCTCCCAGCTCCCCAGACCTGTCCAACAGAGATGAAAGGATGTTAACTTACGTGGCAAATCCATGCACTGGGATAAGCTTGTCTAAACACATACAGCTGGAGCATAAATGTGAGAGCAAACTGACTCTTCAAGAGTACAAGCAACAGATACGTTTGTTTTTCCATATGAGTAATAAGTAAAAACATGCCACAGTCTTAAGCAATTTTCATACAACAAGATTTGATTTGAGGACGCAAGATTTTGCACACTCAAAGGCTTACTTGTATGCATGCACAGTGGAATGTGCCTGTGCATATCGGTGCCTTTGTGCCTTTGTCTGACTCTACTTGAGTATGTGTAACAGCGCAGTGAAAAGGAATATCATGCGAACGGATGAAAGCAGACGGTTACAGAATGTAATCATGGAGCATGTAGCTGCCGGCTCCAGTATCAAAATATCGTCTGTTGATAAGTCAGTGGCTGCATGCAATGAATATGCACCAGAGTCGGCTGCTACGTGCTCTGCATTGCGTTGTTGGGGTTAGTGCACTATGAAACGCACTCGCGTTGTAAGCTTTCACGTTTCCAGACGACCCCATTTCGCAGGAGCCATGGATCATTGCGCTTTAAGCTTGCCATTCTGAATCAAGTCCTCACTATGACACCCAGAATAGGGAGCGATCCTATTTACTGCTGTCGGACACGTTGCTGGCACCACAGGCTGTCGTTGTTCGCATTCAACGCTCGGCACCTGTAACGGACGATGTTGCAGATGCTGTACTGATATGGAAACTCACACTTTTTCAAATGAGAAACTTGCTATGGTGTTTTTTGTTTGTTTATTTGCTATTGCGAAATTTACTCTTAACAGTTCTTTCGCACATATTTGCATATTGTGTGCAATATAAATACATTGAAACACTTTGCAATCCTCATTTTCAGACGTCGCAGGATAATCCTTTATAATATCTCGTACTGTGAGTATGCTAACTAGTTTTTTCATAACAAATGCCTGGGAGGCCGTTGCAGTATCAGTAACACATGTTTTGCAATGGTTTCTGTAATGGACATCACGGTTGCTCATTCTTGAATCTTTCACCAGGCACCCAGACTCTTGAGACCAAAGAGAGAAACATAAACAATGGAAGCGTGTATGCGTGATCTAGCACTGCTGACCTGGCACTACTGAACCAGAACTTCAGCAGCCTGACAAGGAACTCTTAACGCGTTCTGAGAATGGGTCAAAGACTCCGACCAAAAGCATGTATAACCACCGTTGTAACTATTTTGAGAATATCAGTGGTGTTTTGTTACCTACCACTCTTGCACTAATATTGGTGGCAGTGCAAAGAACACTTTCCGAGAAAATTGCACCGCCAATTTTGTTCAGACCTACCTTACGTACGGCACCCACAGCAGGTCATATCGCATGTATAGAATCACCTTTCTGGACATGTGAGTAAAAGTATGGCGTGTCGCAAAAGCTTGCTGCTTCGTGAAATCGATTGTAATTACGTAAAAACAGAAAAATAATCGATGCATGTTGCTTTTTGCAATTTCTGATCGCCATACTCCGATCGCCACAGACTCTGATGCAAAAAAACACCACTTAATTTCCGCGCCTAGTACTGGAACATCCTTTGTAGTCGCACTTCTGGTTACCATAGCAACTGTCAATCTGCACTCCATTAGCTTCCATGCGGAATCTGCCGTCCCGGGCTATCCTCTCGAGGATGGAGAATCTCGAGGTAGAAAGAGCTCCGAAGTAGTGTCCTTTCACACGATAATTGGACGAATGGCAAGACAAAGACGCCAGGGAATGGTCCGGAAACACATCAGTTAGGGTTAGCGATGACGCAGCAATTTACAATGCAACGCGCTCTGGATAGGCAACATTTCTGGCTTTGATCCAGGACGGAGGACGACCCCCCAGGCATCAGGGAAAGGTAGGGATTGCAAGCTTCAGCATCCAACCATGCACGCATGGTGAGACACAGGCAGATCACCTGTCCTCTATACCACTTGTGTTACTCTTGTGCTGGAAAAGGGTCTACAAGCACATCGAGCCAAACTCGCTGGGACGTTTTGTGACTTATCCTGCACTCAAGGACTCAAATAACCTTGTTACGCTCATTCCGTTGTAAGGCATAAAAACAAATGACAGCACGTGATTGTGTATTGGCACAAGGGCTGCATTACTTTAGTAATAGATTGGTCTACAACTCTTGATCCGTACTCCAAAAAGCAACCCATACGCGTGTAAATACCCAACATGATGGAACTCATTGGTCAGCTTTTAGATGCAACACTGTCTTGCCCAACGACAGTTCATTGTCATTTCTCAGCCCATCAACACCTCTTGACAAAGCGCGCTTGGATGTTCACGGTGATGTTGGTTGGATGACTTTGCAGGCCATGTGCAGGGCAAGAACGGGAACGGCTGCCTGGTCACATCACGGAGCGGCAGGTGGCAAATGCGAATGCAAGAGTTACGGCATGCTCACATGCTGGGATTCGTGCCTTGCCATGTCTTCCTGTCTCCTGTCATCATCTACCCGCCTGCACTAGAGCCCAAGAACTCTGGAGGAATCAATAACCCCTTGGTCAGGGTCACTCTGAGAGTCTACGAACGGTGTAGCAAGAACAGCATTAAATAAGATCTGACAACCTGGGTATTCACAACGACTGCTCTGTCGAACGCTTTGCATGCGTATTCACCGCAAGAGCTGACTTAAGAAAGCATACATTCTATAGAAAAACGATGAAATACTCCAGTCTGTTACGGTGCCATATGGAATATAGTCGGAGAAACTGCAATTTTCTTATTTAACACAACGCTTCCGAGCATCACTACAAAAGACGCTGCGTCACTGTTCCTCTGGTTCAGGAAAACGTGTACGAAGAGCGCAGCAAATGACATCAATAATTCGATAACAGATCCATACTTATGTGAAGTATGACCTGTACATCGGGCAAGTAAGAATCCCTGCCGATCTTTCCTTAACATGTCTCTCGCTTTGGAATCTACTTCCGGTACATTTGCCGATATCGCTGCAGTTATAAGCGAGCTAGGCAAGGTTTGATACGTTGTCAGAGTTGAAGCCGCGTTTAAATGAACTCAGCAGTGTTTCCGCAAAGCCATCACCGTATGTTGCTGCCCTTCTAGCACACTTTCTCTCGCTCACCTGAGTCGCTCTCGCTCATTTCGTTTGCCGGACAGTTTTCACATAACCTTTTTTGGGGGTGAGTTCCAGCAACTGACTTCTCGGGCATCTACTCTCTGTAACACGTCACATGACCAAGAACATTTTATAATGCTCTCGCGCAGCTAGTGTGTCCATTTCTGGGCTGAAGCAAGCAAATGCAAAGACTGATGTGACCCTGTCCCGATACTCCCTGCATGGTAGCCTCTTTGGCTGCTTAGGGCTGGCTCTGGCTGAGAAACTGCTGCAGAACCTGCAAGCCCAGCAGGCGGGACTTGCAACTGATGATGAGGGAACCAGCAGCTCCTTTGGATTGTAACGCTTGTCATGTAGCGCGCATGCATTGACATTTTCCTCATGTTTACATGTCAGCACCAATTGGCCAACCCTCATAGAGTACAAAGATCCTAGCTACGCACACACACACACGCACACACACACACACACACAAACACACACACACACACACACACACACACACACACACACACACACACACACACACACACACACACACACACACACCGTTTTCGTCAATAGCGTAATCCATGCAAAAGTTGTAGTAAAATTTTTATCCAGTTTACCAGCGACGTGCATAAAACATTCCAAAGTGTTAAAAATTTGTGAACCGAATGTAATGAAATGAAGTGATTTATCCATGTAATATGATATTTCTGCTCATATTTTCACGCAAGATTGTGACAAGATATCACGTGGTATCTCAATGTTCATTGTACAGATTCTTATGTTGGCTACTGTTTAGTTTCATTGGTTTCGAGCATGTCGCTCGGATGCATGCGCACATGCACACATACTATCACTCAGCTCGTGGCTGACATAATTATGCAAATGTATGTGTGCTTTCGACACACGTATTCCATTATCCAGCAGTGTCACGTGGGAGTCCTAGGACCCGCCACTGCAGAGTCGCATTCAGCAAATGACCTCTGCCCCCGCGGCCTAACTACAGAACTTACTTTGGAAATTTAGCCTGACCGTTTTCCTTTTCGGCCGTTCATATCCTGCTGCCCGTGAAGGAGAGGCAGAGAATTTGAACATCTGGCTGACTGCTTCGGATCCATATGCAGGACGTCTGCACAGGATGTTTGCTGAGCTCGGATATCTGGAGGCTGGCGGAGCGCCAAGCCACGAGGGAGTGTTTGCCGGGAGCCCTCCCAGGACGGTGCCAGTTCCCTCACCCCCCAAGTTCCTCCCCCTTCTCACCCCCCCCCCCTCCTTCCCCCGCCACTGTTTCATCGCACCTCTCCACCCATCCCCCTAGCTTTTTTTCATTCAAAACTCCTCCTCCTTCACCTCCCATGAACTCGTCTCCACAAGCTCTGCATGTATGTATCGTTCACCCCTCAATCAATGATTTCCTCCCCCACCCCCTTTTCTCCCTACGCACCTCTCGTCTCACATCGCCCCACGTTAATCTACGCAATTCCTCATTCTCGTACTCTTCTCTTTACCACCTCACCCTCACCATCTAGCACCCCTTTTCTGATAACCCTGCTCATGGACCATCCCCACAGCCTCACTCACCACCCCCTCCTCCCTCGTTACTCCCCTCTTTCACACCCTCCTTCATCACCATGCATTTCATGCCACCATCGCCTACTTCTAATCGTTGCCTCTCATCATTACGTTCCCTTCGTCTACTTTACTCCTTCGTTTCTTCATTTACCCCTCTTGTCCTCTCATTCATTCCCCCCCCCCCCCCCCCAACCTCCAACCCCTTTCGACATTTCCTTTATCGTCACGCGTATCACACCCATACCTTCCTCCCTCTACTTCAGCTTTTATCACACCTTCCACCCCTGCAACTCACCCGACTCTGTCCTGAACCCCACTCCCCATCTCCACCACTCCATCCCCTCTGATCACCCCAGCCCACATGGCCCCACCCTGGGAGTTGCAGCGAAGAAGATCGAAGCAAAAGACTATCGCCCCTCACGGCAGACGACAACGGAAGCAGCTTCCGGCGGGCGAGCCTGCCTGAGACGAGCTGTTTGCTCAGTGGCGCGCTCGTCCTCGTCTTTCCCCCATGAGAGCAGACACCTGACCTCCTCTCTCATGACCGCGCTCTCGTCACCGCCTTTTTGTCCTACATTGATCTTCGCGGCTGTCGGCGCTGTATGAAAAATTTGCATAGATATCAACGCCTTCAATAGCAGTCCAGAAAAGTAGGTCTCTCTCTTTCAGATGTTCCACACCAGTGCATGTATTCACAAAAGCTGAATATCTCCCAGCCATTCATATTCATAGTACAGGAGGCAAGGGTGACTTTCTGCTCAGGGATTCATTTTCATCTGTTTCATTGCAGGTCTTGAAGACCAAGGACTCATACTGCTATCAAGACTATCATTCAGTCATGATCAAACTTGTCTTTTGGGTGGATTTTTCACCGGGTGGAGCAAAATCCTTTCTGGCCGACTTCACCAGTGTGACGGTGACATTGCAACAATAATTAAGTGCCCGTTACGGAACATTTGCAATACGGGAGATGTACAGACAAAGCGATGCACACACATAAAGGTCCGCAGGTGTAACAAAACATGTGCGCTTGTATATGCAGATTTTTATTTTTGATCAACTTCTGTATATATCAACGTCCTTGCCCTGTATAATGAGCAAAAACCATCGTTCTTTTTTTCCTGTTCTGTTCGTTAAATGGGCCTGACAAGCAAAAACAGATATGAATCGACGTCGTCAATCGGATGAGATCGCTGATTTGCGTCAAACATCAGCTTCTGCACCCGCGTAATTGGAAGGAATCTGACAAAATACATGTAACCCAACATCAAGGTAAAATAACCTATTTTGGTCCACAAAGCAAGGGAGACGCCTAAATGCCCTTTGGTGATAACATGTGGCGCCAGTAAACTTTGAGGCGTACATTGCCAACAAATACAATGGGATGATATGGATGGGTGTCCATGAAAAGTATTGGTTACAATCGAGAGTGGTTGGAAGCATGTGAAAGGCTGTATGGAAATACGCCTGCGCGGTTCACTGTCGGTCCTGAGGCTGAGGTCCATTGGTACTGCAGCTGTTCTAGCGATACAGGGCGTGCCTGCTGTCAAATTGGCTTCCTGCGGCTTGCATTTGAGGTCAACCTGATCAAGCAGAGCGCCTGAAAAGCCAAGTCTGCCACACCGCTTGTGCAGACACGCGGGCAGGAGCCAGATTTCCGATGCTACAGCAGCCGTCACTGACTTTCGGTGAACCTTCAGGCAAAATACTTAGCTACAAAAATGCAGCGCAATTCTTGATGGCTGTTTAACATTCTATCGTTAAGGTTTTCCCCCTACAATGTTTTTTGGTTCTATCTTTGGTGTTTCCTCTTCAGCTGTGCAGTGCAATGTTATTATCTTGATGCCTGCTGTCGGTGTTTTGGAGGACGGCAAAGGCGCTACGATGAATTTATTTTTGTGTGGCATGTTGGGTTTTTACTTCACGTGATACTTTAAAACCGCAAAATCCAATACAGCAGTCGCACCTTATTGCATCACGCAAAAGAAAATACTTTTAAAAACACGCTCTCCAAATCCTGAAACATTTTCAGTTTATTAAACATTTAGATATTGCGTAATTGCAACATCGAATAGGCAGGTGAAATGCAGAAACCTTCGACAAGAAATGTAGCACCATGGTTCGACTGTGGAAAATGCCGCTTGTTGCTACAAAAGTAAAAGTGCGAATTGAATATGGTGCTGGTGTCTGTGAGTTTCCTGTCTCCTCTTATGTCATCGTGTAGCAGTACCGCATTGCTTTCATGGCTCGTGATCAGCAAAGTACAATAATATAAACCGATCTGACGCACAGGAATGAGTGATATCAATATACACGAAATGCCTTTACATGCACTCTGACCACTTTGTCACCAGAATGGTACAACAGGTTGCCGCCATTTTAGGGATTTGAACTGGTAGTCGCACATCATTCGCTGAAAACTGTGATATCCAAATAGGCGCTCGACCGCATCCTCAAAAACAGTTGTCCTTTGCACGTGGCTCTAGGCCAAGATGTTTCACATACGTTGAGGATATTATTTGTTTACCTCCTCCTGCTCCTCCTCCTGCTTCTCCTCCTGCTCCTCCTCCTCCTCCTCCTCCTCCTCCTCCTCCTCCTCCTCCTCCTCCTCCTCCTCCTCCTCCTCCTCCTCCTCCTCCTCCTCCTCCTCCTCCTCCTCCTCCTCCTCCTCCTCCTCCTCCTCCTCCTCCTCCTCCTCCTTCCTCCTCCTCCTCCTCCCTCCTCCTCCTCCCTCCTCCTCCTCCCTCCTCCCTCCTCCCACCTCCCTCCTCCCTCCTCCCTCCTCCCTCCTCCTCCTCCTCCTCCTCCTCCTCCTCCTCCTCCTCCTCCTCCTCCTCCTCCTCCTCCTCCTCCTCCTCCTCCTCCTCCTCCTCCTCCTCCTCCTCCCTCCTCCCTCCTCCCTCCTCCCTCCTCCCTCCCTCCTCCCTCCTCCCTCCTCCCCTCCTCCTCCTCCTCCTCCTCCTCCTCCTCCTCCTCCTCCTCCTCCTCCTCCTCTCCTTCTCTTCTTCTTCTTCTTCTTCTTCTTCTTCTTCTTCTTCTTCTTCTTCTTCTTCTTCTTCTTCTTCTACTACTACTACTACTACTACTACTACTACTACTACTACTACTTCTCCTCCTCCTTTTTCTCAGCCTAAGTACTGCATGTTGCCTGTAGCCGCTGGGCCACGACCGGGGCAGAACAACTGTGGGGCTGCTGTGCATGCACTTGTTGGGCCTCATGACAAGCCCCTGTGATTGGAAGTTCTTCCCAAGCCAACGTCTCCCTTGTGGCGGAAGTAGTGGCGTTTTCTGATCGGAAAAGCAGCTCATGACATTGACATGAAAACGTGAGAGTAAATTGCCCTGGGTTAGTCCACACTGACTGCCCCGGTCGATACAAGCAAAACCAAGAAACAGACTGGTGTTCTGAAGAACCTTTCTTGGTTGCATCTGAAAGCAGTTTTCATCAAGATGTCCGTGTGCATTGCTGCCATTACCGAACTAACGCACATGCATTTTCATGCGAGTCAGTAACAGTTCTCAACGGTTTGCGAGAGCTGGAGAATATCCCACCTCATATGATTTAAAGGTGCTAAGATCGAGACGTTGCTGCAGTTGTCTTTGCGTATTCAACCTAATACATATTTATTTTCCTCGCCCATTGTCTGATTCTAAAGCACAAATTCAATAATTAAGACTGAACACGATGTAAAAAAAGGAGTTGGGGAGAACTTAATGGACTTTAATGAAAATAGGCCTAAACTGAATCACACAGTGCACTGCCTAAAATGATGACGTAGCACTTTATACCCTGCAGTAGGCTAGTGAATGAAAAGAGGAGAAGGCAGAAACTAAGCGTGGAGAAACTGTCCGACATCTCGAGACAGAGTGGGAAACTGATTACTGTAGATCCGGGAGCACGGTGCTTTGCTTGGAGAAGTTTTTTAAATTTACGTAGGTATTCAACACACATTTTGTCCTCTATATTTGACTTGGCATGCATGCTTCGACGTTCAGAGAAATCTCTTCTTGCTAAACAACATGGTTGTTCTAAGCGACTTGTCTTACCCCTCTTCTTGCTTGTTCTATGCGACTCATCTTACCCCTTTTCTTGCCAAATACCATGATTGTGGGCCTCGTTGCAGAGTTTCTGTAGATAATGCAAAAGTACATTTTTACCTGCCTCTTTCAAATGTTTTCTAAGGGTCCTGTAATTCTGGGACTTAACCTGGTAGCAAGGTTCGATTTTTACGTCGAAAGGCTATCTTACAACTGTCCACAGTTTTTCTGTCTGGAGTCGTGACCGATCGTGGAAAAAATTACAGGTGCTGTAGCGATGCTGTTCTTCAAATCTCGTTTGACGATTTCACACTATGGTCTCCCTTGTGACAAGGAAAAGAAAACGAAAAAGCACGACCGGAGTCCGACTAATAGTATTCTCTCAAGCAAAATTGAGGTCCTGAAGAGTGCCGTTTGTGGAAGCGCTGACGGCACTTGTAGGCAATGCGAGTGGCTTGGCTCTATGTGGCGATGGCGTCAAGCCCGATGTCGTAGAGCGCAGAGAGTCCGCTGTTGGAATCTTTGGCAATGGGTCTAGTGTACCTCATCAGATGCCGCAGAGGATGCCCTGACGCATGATACACTGGGGAGACCGGTCAACGACTTCAACAACGGATGAATGGACACCGCTCTACGACGCCGAGCTTGACGCCATCGCCACATAGAGCCAATCCGCTCGCTCTGCCTACAAGTGCCGTCAGCCCTTCCACAAACGGCCCTCTTCAGGGCCTCTATTTTTCCCGAGAGAATACAATTAGTCAGATTCCGGTCGTGCTTTTTCTTTTCCTTGTCTCAGTCTAATGGTCTGACACCGACTCACCTCCTCTTTGGAATCCCTTGTGATTGCTAACTCTGCTACTTCTCAACGTTATCATCATTTAACTTCAACACATAGGGCTGGTACATTTGAAAAGGTGGGGACTTTTCTCGTCGGACTCGGTGATGGCGTGTGTCGTTGTGGAGCTCAAGCGTGAGTTTCATCCTCTGCCGAGCACTGAGCTCATTTATTTCATCAAAACCTCATATCTGTCACTTTATTATTTATTCCTTTGTCAATATGCGTCTTGTCACACATCAGCTGAATCTAGTATAAGTATCTTCTGGGCAAAACTCCATGAGAAATCATACGATTTTCACATGTTTGCAGGGGCATCGAGTCAGCAACAAAACAATGATCCCTGTCTAATAATTGTCTTCTGCCTGTCAAGAGTCTCTCTTCAAATCGGTGGCTGGCACAGCTGAGGAAATTGGCAACACACCCTAGGCACCAGAATAGCCGCCTAAAGGAGCCTGGAAAGTATCCCAGACTACCTCAAAGATTGCCTCAAAGATTGCCTTGAGATTCTCCCGATGAAAGCCAAATAAGAAACCTGGCACCACAGGGTGGTAATATAAAAGTAGAAGGCGAAGGGTGAGGGAGACGTAGAGCAACAA
>JAWQFJ010007063.1:0-2500 GCA_034096865.1 Theodoxus fluviatilis | reverse complement strand
AAACAGCGCACCAACGTATACGAGGAAGACGCTCAGCGGTGGAAGATGAAGAGATGTCAGAGACACTGAAGTTGAACAAATAAGAGAGAAACACAAGGACGGGGATTTGCCACAGGAGTAGAGGCGCTTTTGCATGTGTAGAAAAGGAGAAACAAGACATATACAGTGATAGAGTAAAAGACGAGAGGCATAGCAGTAGATGCAGTCTACTATCCAGCCATATCCCTGATGTACTGGTGTGATTCTCAAGATTTCAGAGCCCGCTTCAGCACGTCTACATGTATTTCGGCACGCCACCGGGGATAACCATATCTCATATCTGCTCTCTCTCTCTCTCTCTCTCTCTCTCTCTCTCTCTCTCTCTCTCTCTCTTTCTCAAGTATCAAATGAGAGCGATTTCTTTGCAAACGAGGGCATAGCGTGTCCTGGAGGCGCAGAGGAGAGGAAAGGGGGCCATTGCGTTCACGGCTGTCAGGTCAGTGTGCCGATGCCCACGCAATCTTGTCGTCCCATTTTCTTCATTCTGCTGATTCGACACTGTCAGCGTTTCTTCGTGCACGACGGCAAGGGAACCAATCCCCAACCAGGTCAAATGAACGAGCAAACGCAGCATCCCACAGAGATACACATGCACACAATATTTCCGTGTGCTGACGAGACATCATCAGACAGAAGTGTGACGACTGTTTCCTTGTGCCACAGGTTCCTCAAGGACTGTAGCTCTCAGCAAATTACTTGAGACCTATAGCTGCATGAATGTCGACAGCATTCGAATTATGAGAGTGGGTGAGAGAGAGAGAGAGAGAGAGAGAGAGAGAGAGAGAGAGAGAGAGAGAGAAAGAGAGATATACTTTGAGACTTTGAGACTTTGAGACTTTGAAACTTTATTGTCAGGCCTACGGCCCATTGACAAAACAGTTTGCAAAAATCAACTTACAATACTCAAACTTGACTTTTAAAAAGTCATGACAGCACAAGCACAAGCGATTCAAGCAAGCTGTGTGACCAAAATGCAAGAAATGCAGAACAAAAAGACAAGAAATAAACGAAAATATCGCAAGAAATGTCAGCCGATGCTCTCTTCATCCAAGAGCCGCCACTTTCAGTCTCTCCGAATCCTCCGACGGGAACGTAGCCACATATCTTCGGACGGTTATGGATGTACTCGTAGCTGTCGGTTTGTAAATAACACAACATGGCGTCGGCACTGCCGACTATCCTTACAAGCTACAGCATGCTGTATATCCGTTGGATTTTCGATTTTTGTCCTTAATGTGTACTCCAAAAAACACAACCAAAAACTGTGAAAAATAAGCACTAGCAATACTCTCTGTCATCACAAACTGCAACAACATTGCCATCATCGGACAACAACGCTTTTGAAAAGAGAACCAGTCAAAGGATAATTACGTTCAAATGTTCTCAAACACATCACGCTTAAAGATTCAAAATGCAACTATCACAAAATGATTGTAGAAATTACATTTGCAAATGGACACATTCAGGAAGGTTCGGCTTTGCAAAACGACACATCAGCACTGACCAGTTACGAACTGTTTGACAACGCATAGCAGGTACACATCTACGTGACACTTGGTGCTGTGTGTTTTGGATGAGCAGTTCTTGCAAAGCAGTCAAAACAGTAGGCTGAATGTGCACATGCAGAGCACTTCACCCACGAACTGAGGGGTTCAGCACATGCATCACACCATGCACGCACATTCTCTGGTTTCGTGACCCCTCTTCCTAGCTGCCGAAAGATCTCTGAGACGTTGATAGATCCAACGTGCATAGCGCCCTCGAATGCACACTGCACGATCTTATCTTGGCTCCTTTCGCCGGCTGATGCATCATCTTCAAGGCAGACACTTTCATGATGCTCGGATAAGATCGATGCAATTTCCGTGGGCGGCTTTCGAGAGGTCTTCTCGGCGGGACGCACGCTTTCTCCGTCGAACTCACGTGTTGTCTTCTCACACGCTGGTGTCGCATGGATCTCAGGAGCTGCTTGGGATGCACTAGGGATGCAGTCACTTGCATGCTGTGCCTTCGCATGTTCCATTCCTGGTGTACAAGGGGGTGCTACGTGCCGAGGAGAAACGTGCATGTCAAAGGAATGACTAGGTGACAAATCGGCAGCCCCCGTCCCCTGGAAATGTTCCTGTTGTCTTGTCTGGAACAGTTGTCGTCTCCGAAGATCATGCTGCCTCTTCGATGGAGATTTTCTGCTCCTGGAGACGAAGTTGCCGAACCGACCACCAACACTGCTCCCCTCGACAGACAGTGGACTGGCCCATTTCAACGTTATTGTAGTGCAGTCAAAATTTGCTTCAATGTTCCAAAATTTCAAAATGTGAGTTGTTGAAAGTTCGCTCACCGCTTGTAGCACAATCTTAGGCAGGCTCTGTTCCATCATGGTGTTCCAGTACACGGTCAGAATCCAGTAGTACGGCGATATATACGGAGCTCAAACACACACAGCCTGCTTCTATGGCGTCTA
>JAWQFJ010007062.1:0-12051 GCA_034096865.1 Theodoxus fluviatilis | reverse complement strand
GTGACCGTACCAGTCGCGATGCACTTTTGAAACAGAACACCTGCACTGCAATTGTGACCGTACCAGTCGCGATGCCTTTTTGAAACAGAACACCTGCACTGCAATTGTGAACGTACCAGTCGCGATGCCCTTTTGAAACAGAACACCTGCACTGCAATTGTGAACGTACCAGTCGCGATGCACTTTTTGAAACAGAACACCTGCACTGCAATTGTGAACGTACCAGTCGCGATGCCCTTTTTGAAACAGAACACCTGCACTGCAATTGTGAACGTACCAGTCGCGATGCACTTTTTGAAACAGAACACCTGCACTGCAATTGTGAACGTACCAGTCGCGATGCACTTTTAGAAACAGAACACCTGCACTGCAATTGTGACCGTACCAGTCGCGATGCACTTTTTGAAACAGAACACCTGCACTGCAATTGTGAACGTACCAGTCGCGATGCCCTTTTTGAAACAGAACACCTGCACTGCAATTGTGAACGTACCAGTCGCGATGCCCTTTTTGAAACAGAACACCTGCACTGCAATTGTGA
The DNA here is from genome assembly GCA_034096865.1 of Theodoxus fluviatilis. NCBI lineage: Eukaryota > Metazoa > Mollusca > Gastropoda > Cycloneritida > Neritidae > Theodoxus > Theodoxus fluviatilis. Next base: position 11,510 of record JAWQFJ010007062.1, on the reverse strand, counting down.
ACGTACCAGTCGCCTGCCTGCAATTGTGAATGTACCAGTCGCGATGCCCTTTTTGAAACAGAACACACTGCGCTGCAATTGTGAACATACCAGTCGCGATGCACTTTTTGAAACAGAACACCTGCACTGCAAGTGTGAACGTACAGTCGCGATGCCCTTTTAGAAACAGAACACCTGCACTGCAGTTGTGACCGTACCAGTCGCCGATGCACTTTTTGAAAGAGAACACCTGCACTGCAATTGTGAATGTACCAGTCGCGATGCACTTTTTGAAAGAGAACACCTGCACTGCAATTGTAAATGTACCAGTCGCGATGCACTTTTTGAAACAGAACACCTGCGCTGCAATTGTGAACGTACCAGTCGCAATGCCCTTTTTGAAGAGAACACCTGCGCTGCAATTGTGAACATACCAGTCGCGATGCACTTTTTGAAACAGAACACCTGCACTGCAAGTGTGAACGTACCAGTCGCGATGCCCTTTTAGAAACAGAACACCTGCACTGCAGTTGTGACCGTACCAGTCGCGATGCACTTTTTGAAACAGAACACCTGCACTGCAATTGTGAACGTACCAGTCGCGATGCACTTTTAGAAACAGAACACCTGCGCTGCAATTGTGAACGTATCAGTCGCGATGCACTTTTAGAAACAGTACGCCTGCACTGCAATTGCGAACGTACCAGTCGCGATTCCCTTTTAGAAACAGAACACCTGCGCTGCAATTGTGCACCGTACCAGTCACGATGCCCTTTTTGAAACAGAACACCTGCACTTCAGTTGTGAACGTACCAGTCGCGATGCACTTTTTGAAACAGTCACTGCTGGAGTCGACCGAAATCTCGTAAAAGATGTTACGTAGAACAATTAATCCATTGGCCTATGGAGTACGAACGGTCGCGAAACAGCGGTCGAGAACCGGTGTGAGTGATGAGTCGCTGTGAAATCAACACCTTTACCTTCTGCATCAGCTCAGTCACTCACTTACCTGTGCTGCACTGACATACTATTTCACTGATAACACCTTTACTTTCTGCATCAGCTCAGTCACTCACTTACCTGTGCTGCACTGACATACTATTTCACTGATAACACCTTTGCCTTCTGCAACAGCTCAGGTCACTCACTACCTGCGCTGCACTGACATACTATTTCACTGATAACACCTTTAATTTTTGCATCAGCTCAGTCACTCACTTACCTGCGCTGCACTGACATACTATTTCACTGATAACACCTTTACTTTCTGCATCAGCTAGCTCACTCACTACCTGCGCTGCACTGACATACTATTTCAATGATAACGGCTTTGCCTTCTGCATCAGCTAGGTCACTCACTACTTGTGCTGCACTGACATACTATTTCACTGATACAAAAGAAGTAGGGACACCTTTACTTTCTGCATCAGCTCAGTCACTCACTACTAGTGCTGCACTGACATACTATTTCACTGATACAAAAGAAGTAGGGACACCTTTACTTTTGCATCAGCTCAGTCACTCACTACTTGTGCTGCACTGACATACTATTTCACTGATACGAGCGATACATCAGGTCTACCGAAATGCTCACTGAATCACGATGGCAAAATGCTGTTAGAGCAGGACCTTTGATATGGATGTTCTGGGTGCAGATGTAGCTTGGCAACCCTCAACAAAAACGACACCGCAGTGTTGGTCTGTTTACCCGCTGCCAGAGACAGAACTGCGGACATGGCTTCCTTGCTTCCTGTCTGGCGTCCCGGGCTTACGTCCCTGCAACGTGGCCGTCTCAGAGCCGCTTGCATTTACTCTTTCATCAATAACACAGGTGGGCAATTCTACTTATGTAAATACCACTCGATGATGTGTAAACGACACGTGTCTATCTGTAGGCTGTGCTTGCTTCTCATGTGTAGGCCTAACTCACTACGTAGCTCTACATCTAGATGGACTGTGTTCACTTCTCATCTGTTGGTCTGACTCACTAAATAACTCTACATCTAGATGGACTGTGCTTGCTTCTCATCTGTAGGCCTAACTCACTACATAGCTCTACATCTACATGGACTGTGCTTGCTTCTCATCTGTAGACCTGACTCACTACGTAACTCTACATCTAGATGGACTGTGCTTGCTTCTCATCTGTAGGCCTAACTCACTACATAACTCTACATCTACATGGACTGTGCTTGCTTCTCATCTGTAGACCTGATTGAATACGTAACTCGACATCTAGATGGAATGTGTTTACTTCTCATCTGTAGACCTGACTCACTACTCATCTCTAGATCTGAGTACTTAGCTCTATATCCAGATGGACTGTGCCTGCTTCTCATCTGTAGGCCTGGCTCACTACATAGCTCTACATCTAGATGGACTGCGCTCACTTCTCATCTGTAGTTCTGACTGAGTACATAGCTCTATATCCAGATGGACTGTGCCTGCTTCTCATCTATAGGCCGGACTCACTACGTAACTCTACATCTAGATGGACTGTGCCTGCTTCTCATCTATAGGCCTGACTCACTACATAGCTCTACATCTAGATGGACTGTGCTCACTTCTCATCTGTAGACCTGACTCAGTACGGAAAAGTTTCACAACCATGCATGAATTGTCCACTAATGAATTCCCAACTACAGGTTCGAGTTTTCTTACTGTAACCTTTTGGGGTGTAAATATTCTGTCAAGAGTATATCACTTTTTTTTAACGGAGCCCTCCAACATGATGACTATTCCGAAACGAATTACATTCACTATTGAAAACAAACAAAATTGTTTCAAAAGTAGATAACATGCATTTTGACAAGTATTTAACATTTTAAAAAGTATCAATCATCATATAAATGATTCGATAAATTCCCTAAAGAAACACGTTATCTTATATTCTAAGCAAGTCCACGTGAATAAATCACACACACACACACACACACACACAGATATATATATATATAATATAATATATATATATATATATTATATATATATAATATATATATATATATAATATATATATATATATATATCGTATGTTCTCTAATAGTCACGCCGGGCGCGTGAATATTTGCCGAGGGGGGGGCGTCTATTCGAGTCCACATCACCTACCGTTTTCACTGGACACAGCTATGCAGGAGGATGAGGAAAGTTATTTACCAAGCAAGGAGAGCTTTGTAAAAATTCAACGGGAGTGAAGATGATCTCTTCCTCGCCGCAGCTGCTGACGAGTCCGACATTGAGCTCAAGGGATTTTCCGAGACGGAAGTGCAACAGGCGGAGGACGCTCTGGAAAACCAGCGCTACATTGCGCTCATTGACAGCGATGACGGCACTGACGGTTCTCTGGATTTTTAACGATAACTACGTTATCCATTAGAGTAAGTTCCAATACTATCATTTACCAGGCGGGGAGGGGGCGGGGATGGAAGGGGGGTTGGGGAGCGCGTTTATTAGGAAAGGCGCGACTATTAGGGAAACTACAGTGTGTGTGTGTGTGTGTGTGTGTGTGTGCGCGCGCGCGCGCGCGCGTGTGTGTGTGTGTGTGTGTGTGTGCGCGCGCGCGTGTGCGTGTGTATGAATGAAGGGATGTTGAAACAAGCAACAAACAAATACCTTTTCGTAATAATGCCAGTCTGGACTGTCCTGCAGGCTTGTTGTGGGGGAGAGAGGGATGACGGACAGAAGCTCACAGGTGAATTCGCTCTGGCTTTCTTTGCGCAGGTTGAAGGAAACGCAGTATGACTGCATGAAGCATCTCAGGCCGCAGGCGGCGGGCGAGACTTCGATAGAGAGGGCATCGGGGTTATGAGCGTATCGCTTGTTGCTTCCCCCAATCTTGGCAAACGTGCCCTGGGTGAAGGCGGAGCTGGACACGGTTTGACTGGAGCCCAGGCTGACAAGGGAGAGGGCCATGAACCACACAGCGGCCACGTGCTCCATTGGTGCCACGGTTCACGGTCCCGTCACAGCGGAAGGACGTCTTGACAAGACACAGAGAGTGACTAGGCAGTCTCGTCACAGCTTCCTTGTCTTCCTCGCAATGTTCTACCGCGACTTTCCCTTGCGACCCACTTATTCCTGTGAGAGCGTTAAAGTGTTATGGTCCTTTCGTGAAGAGACAGGATGAATCTAATACCAAACGTTCATAGGCTGAGATCTCTCACGCAGTGTGACAGCGAGACTCCGCCCTGCTTGCCTCTGGGGTTGGCACCACAGTCGCAGTGTGACTGCGAGACTCCGCCCTGCTTGCCTCTGGGCTTGGCACCACAGTCGCAGTGTGACTGCGAGACTCCGCCCTGCTTGCCTCTGGGCTTGGCACCACAGTCGCAGTGTGACTGCGAGACTCCGCCCTGCTTGCCTCTGGGCTTGGCACCACAGTCGCAGTGTAGGTGCTCCGGCAAAGCAGCGAGTCATTTGGGTCTGGGCAGCGACAGGCAGGCGTGCTGGGAGAGGCACCGTGATGATGGATTGAGACGGAGCGCTTGTCAACAATTTAAAGCAGTCTGTGTGTTTGGTTGGTTGCTATGACAAAGCCAGGCGGCAGTCTTTGAACCTTGTCCCAGACGTTGAAATCAAACACGCAGATCGGTGGAGGAAAGAGCTAGGCAGCGGAGGCATCTCTGGATATGTGTTAATGGCTTTCGTCTGCTGGGGAAGGTTCGACACGTTCATCGACGTGAACCGTTCGGCCACTTAGATTGCCCATTAGTCGCTGCGGATTATTTTTCCCCAGTTGTTCCCGTCTTGCCTGTGTGTGAGGAGACCAACGTCACCGCGATATGTCACTCCGTCATGGAATCTGGCGGCACAAAGCCTCTTTAGTGCCTTTACTTGGGAATATCTTCTTTTAATAAAACTACCCCTTTGCAAAGTTACCTGGGATCTTGAATGCGTGCGATGGCTATTTATGGTGTGAGGCTCTCTGTTTTGCCCAGAAGACACGGAGATCCAATTAAGCCATCGATTTGTCTAGTGATTCGAGGAACACCGCACCTTGCTTCAAAAGCGCACAACGAATTCGGGGTCACACGAGTCTGCCATTAGCCGCAGCTTCGTAGATGGGGCAGTCTCCTTTGCTGGCAGAAGCGGGGGTGATTGATCGTGGCTTTCTCATGAAAACGGGGTGGGAGGAGGGCGCACTTCACTGTGGCACTCATCTCTCCTGAGCTCACAGACACAGCAAAGAGTGGACCTCACGGCGTATGGGGACGTTACCATGCAAAACGGGGCCACACAAGTCTGACTGTAGCGAGAGAAAACACTTATACGAGGAACATTAACAATGCTGATGAGGTGTAACGATTTTAGGGCGAGTGGATCAATAAGTAGACAGGTAGCCTTTATGACTTCAAAATGATTACCCCATACCTACGTAACATATCTATAAGAACTAAAACTGAAAACGCAAGGATTGAACACAGGCATAGATCAGTAATACACCATCACTAAAAAATAAACACGAGCTTATCGTCTTAACTTGTAAATGATCATTTGAAATTCAATAATCATTCTAGTTTAGATGTTGTTGGCTTACTGTCTGCAAATAGTCTACCCGCTGTAAAAAACGACGCGTCGACATGCAATGTGCATGTGAAACAACGCCAACCTGATGCCGAATTTTCCAAGCTTCCCCCATGTCAGTCGGTGCATGCAACCACATGACTTCAGTCCTTTCATGCGCTTGCCTGTCACCGCTTTTGTGAGACCGAGTGCCCTACTGGTGGACACGCGAGGCGCGAGTCATCACGTGATAGCAGACAGCTCCAGCCGTGGGTCAGGCAAAATGGACGACACCACTTGTCGTGCCCAGCTCTGCCAAGAGGGCCTGTAACGACCCTAAGTATGAACCGACCCTAAGTATGAACCGGAAATCGTCGCAGAGTTATCTGCTCGGCTCTCTCTTTATGCGATTTACTGCTCCTGCACCTGTTCTTCGCATGGAATATATCCCGACAAACGACGCATTAGTTGCTTTACGAGTTTTTGTGTTTTTGGTGCATTTGTGCCGTTTAACACATAATGTAGCGTTCAAAAAAGTTTTTCCCCGTGAAAAGCCGTCTCCCCTGCCGGAAATAATATGGGAGTCACCTCCCTGTAGTCTATTTGTAGTCTGGTTTTATAAAACGCGACCGTTGACTGACTTGGCACGCCCGGGGAGTTGTGCTAAGATCCGGCCGCGTAAATATATCTGCGTTTTGTGACAAACGTCTTGCTCGGCGGTACTGTACTCCATGCACCTTAACGGTCCGCGTGATTCGGGTGTAATCTTAAGCTAAACGACGTTCGGAATGTTTCCGACTTCGACCATTTCAGCAGCGCCAATAAACGTCGTTTAGCTTAAGATTACACCCGAATCACGCGCACCGTTAAGGTGCATGGAGTACAGTACCGCCGAGCAAGACGTTTGTCACAAAACGCAGATATATTTACGCGGCCGGATCTTAGCATAACTCCCCGGGTGTGCCAAGTCAGTCAGGCGGAGTGGCGGGTGCCGTCTCTTTTTAGAGTCGAATTATTAAGAGTACCGGGCAGATAACTCTGCGACAATTTCCGGTTCATACTTAGGGTCGGTTCATACTTAGGGTCGTTACAGGGCCTCCAACGTTACAGTCCCCTTCCCAGCTCCCACTGCGTACAAGACCGGCTTCCGCCTGTTTCATTGGAAACCTCGTTAGTATTGCCTTGTGGTTGCTTTTAAACTGTCTTGCGGTCCTGTAGGAGGACAGAATCGTGGACCGCGAGTCGTTGCGGCAGTCTGAGTCTGGGTATCGCTCTGTGACTCTTTACTCGGAAAGTGCACACGTAGGTAGGTATTTGTATACAGGGCACCCCCACCCCCACCCCCACCCCGTAATCGCGGTCAGGCATTTGCACCCTCGGTTATTCGCGGGATTATCCTTAGAACCTAACGAATAGTTTGTTCGCAGAAACTCCCGCGTTTTCGCGGAATCGCAAATATATATCGCGATTCATTGTAGGGCTTTAAAAGTGGTAATAAGCGTTTTTTCACGCTTTTTCGTGCTAGTTTATTAATAAAAATATAATGTATTATTTTGTCATATGAATATTAATCGAAATCCAGGAGAATCGTTCTATGAAATAAAATATAAATTGTATAAGTACCGTAACAGATAACAACGTCTGGATAGACGCACGAAGACGCACGAAGACACGAAGACGCACGAAGACGCACGAAGACGCACGAAGACACGAAGACGCACGAAGACACGAAGACACACGAAGACGCACGAAGACACACGAAGACGCACGAAGACGCACGAAGACACACGAAGACGCACGAAGACACGAAGACGCACGAAGACACGAAGACACACGAAGACGCACGAAGACACACGAAGACGCACGAAGACGCACGAAGACACACGAAGACACACGAAGACGCACGAAGACGCACGAAGACACACGAAGACGCACGAAGACACACGAAGACGCACGAAGACGCACGAAGAATCACGAAGACACACGAAGACGCACGAAGACACACGAAGACGCACGAAGACGCACGAAGACACACGAAGACGCACGAAGACGCACGAAGACACACGAAGACACACGAAGACGCACGAAGACGCACGAAGACACACGAAGACGCACGAAGACACACGAAGACGCACGAAGACACACGAAGACGCACGAAGACGCACGAAGACACACGAAGACGCACGAAGACACACGAAGACGCACGAAGACGCACGAAGACACACGAAGACACACGAAGACGCACGAAGACACACGAAGACGCACGAAGACGCACGAAGACGCACGAAGACACACGAAGACGCACGAAGACACACGAAGACGCACGAAGACGCACGAAGACACACGAAGACACACGCACCTGAAGAAGCGCCGCCACCTAAGGAGCTGTACATCCTCTGCTTCGCTGTGCAGTCATCATCAACGTCAGCATCGTCATTATCTTCATCTCATTGTACAGCAAATTCATCATCAAAATCTTCAGACAATATCATTCATCATTGGTGAGTACCCGCACATTTTACTGTATTTTATATATCTTTAAGATTATCATCATCGTCGTCGTCGTCGTTGTCGTTGTCGTTGTTGTTGTTTTTGTTATTATAATATTTACACATATATGCTTCGAATCGTTTTATTGGTATTTTAAGCTGAGTTTGATATTCGTTTAAAGTGTTTTGGGGCATACTTTAGAGTTTAAACTATAAAAATAGGCATTTTAAGCCATGTTTACCAATCACCTCCAATAATTGCGCTTTTCGCTATTCTCGGGTGTTCAAGGAAGGTAACCACCGCGAATATCGGGGGTCTACTGTATATATCAACACTACTTCCCTGATATTCGGGTGAAAAGGAATGGCGTTATCATAAATTCAATAACGGATATACAAGTATTTTCAAATAACAAAACCCCCTGACTGCTTGTTAACAAAAACTGATGCAGGAACACTTTTCAAGCTGACATGTTGGTGCAAGAGCCCTGGTGCCGAGGCATGTGAAAACAGCGCGTGCACCGGGTGACATGCAGGCGTACGTTGTGAGCTTTCCACAGGCACGGCGTCTGTTGACAGAGGACCACAGGAATCCATTGACACGGAATCCTGGAAGGCCGGCGACTCGCCCACCTCAAGGACGCACATCTGCTACCCCGGAGTCCCTGACCTGTGGAGCGTCCATTCCCTACTAAGTCCTGGCACAGCGTCCTGGCACAGCGTCCTGGCACAGCGTCCTGGCACAGCGTCCTACTACAGCGTCCTGGCACAGCGTCCTGGCACAGCGTCCTGGCACAGCGTCCTGGCACAGTGTCCTGGCTCAGCGTCCTACTACAGCGTCCTGGCACAGCGTCCTGGCACAGAGTCCTGGCACAGCGTCCTGGCACAGCGTCCTGGCACAGCGTCCTGGCACAGCGTCCTGGCACAGCGTCCTGGCACAGCGTCCTACTACAGCGTCCTGGCACAGCGTCCTGGCACAGCGTCCTGGCACAGCGTCCTGGCACAGCGTCCTGGCACAGCGTCCTGGCACAGCGTCCTGGCACAGAGTCCTGGCACAGCGTCCTGGCACAGCGTCCTGGCACAGAGTCCTGGCACAGAGTCCTGGCACAGCGTCCTACTACAGCGTCCTGGCACAGCGTCCTGGCACAGAGTCCTGGCACAGCGTCTTGGCACAGCGTCCTGGCACAGTGTCCTGGCTCAGAGTCCTGGTACAGCGTCCTGGCTCAGCGTCCTGGCACAGCGTCCTACTACAGCGTCCTGGCACAGCGTCCTACTACAGCGTCCTGGCACAGCGTCCTGGCACAGCGTCCTGGAGCAGCGTCCTACTACAGCGTCCTGGCACAGCGTCCTACTACAGCGTCCTACTACAGCGTCCTGGCACAGCGTCCTGGCACAGCGTCCTACTACAGCGTCCTACTACAGCGTCCTGGCACAGCGTCCTGGCACAGCGTCCTGGCACAGCGTCCTGGTACAGCGTCCTGGCACAGCGTCCTACTACAGCGTCCTGCTATAGCGTCCTGGCACAGCGTCCTGGCACAGCGTCCTGACACAGCGTCCTGGCACAGCGTCCTACTACAGAGTCCTGGCACAGCGTCCTGGCACAGCGTCCTGGCACAGCGTCCTGGCTCAGCGTCTTGGTACAGCGTCCTGGCACAGCGTCCTGGCACAGCGTCCTGGTACAGCTTCCTGGCACAGCGTCCTGGGACAGCGTCCTGGCACAGCGTCCAGGCACAGCGTCCTACGAAAGCGTCCTGGCACAGCGTTCTGGCACAGCGACTTGGCACAGCGTCCAGGTACAGCGTCGTGGCACAGCGTCCTGGCACAGTGTCCTGGCACAGCGTCCTGGTACAGCGTCCTGGCGCAGCGTCCTGGCACAGCGTTCTACTACAGCGTTCTGGCACAGCGTCCTGCCACAGCGACTTGGCACAGCGTCCTGGCTCAGCGTCCTGGCACAGCGTCCTGCCACAGCGTCCTGGCACAGCGTCCTGGTACAGCGTCCTGGCACAGCGTTCTGGCAAGCGACCCATGGAGAAAGTGTTGAAGACCAAAAGCGGCCATCTTGCCATGCATATGCCATTGACTATAATTATGTTCAACACTAATCCCCACGGACTAGAACTTTTGTTGTGAATTGTTATGTGTGTTTCTTCCCTTGTCTGGTGTGTATCTTTGGAATTATTTTTAAACCAACTGTTTGAATTTTCGGCTGAATTGTAGTGATTGCTGTCTTTTCGGGGTTGTCACGTGCATTATTGTCCCAGGACGTTAGTTTAGTTGTGTCTAATTACTATTAAAGTAACCCTTCATATTATGATAGAAACGTTATTTGTAATGTACTGTTGTGATGAATAAATACCAGCAAAGAGAGTTAGCGCTCAAAAACGTTTTCGAACAAAGAAAATAAAAGCAAATAGAGTGTCAGCCATTCGTTCAACATGCTCTCTAGGTTAAATATTTATCATGTAGATCATTCATTTGACAGCTGCCTTCCTTTTTTCAACGTTAATTCAGGACACGTGTGCATACAGAGGTATTTTTCCTTGCGTGTCTACGCCAAACAGCAAACCGCGGAATTCAGGAATCAAGGAGCATATCCTTCAAGTTTGCTCTGTCTGAGTTGGACTTACAGATGACAGGACTCCCTCATTGCGCAATCGGGAAATGGACAGGGACCTTTCGTCTGAATTTGTCCTTGCACACCGGGACAGGCCTGTCCTTTGTTTTCCCCAGTTACGCACGCAAAGCCCTGTGGCCTGCCCTCGCTACTGCCCGCGCATTCCAGACCAATGTCCCGCCAATTAGAAGGCGCCTGACGATCCGAGTTGCGTTTGTTCTCGTGAAGGAAGGAGGCCCTGGGGAAGCGCTCCGTGCATGCCGAGTAACCCGAGATGCCCTTGTTGATACACACGTCACGATGCCATTTGTGTGCTCGTCCTGGTCGTCTGCAAGTAGGTCTGACTCCTTCTCAAGGGACACACGGGATTTTTCTGTGCAGTGTCTCACTGACGGCTGTCACTGATGGCTGTCACTGATGACTGTCACTGATGGTTGTCACTGATGGCTGTCACGGATGGCTGTCACGGATGGCTGTCACGGATGGCTGTCACTGATGGCTGTCACTAATGGGTGTCACTGATGGGTGTCACTGATGGCTGTCACTGATGGGTGTCATTGATGGCTGTCACTGATGGCTGTCACTGATGGCTGTCACTGATGGCTGTCACTGATGGCTGTCACTGATGGCTGTCACGGATGGCTGTCACTGATGGCTGTCACTGATGGCTGTCACTGATGGCTGTCACGGATGGCTGTCACGGATGGCTGTCACTGATGGCTGTCACTTATGGCTGTCACGGATGGCTCTCACTGATGGCTGTCATTGATGGCTGTCACTGATGGCTGTCACTGATGGCTGTCACGGATGGCTGTCACGGATGGCTGTCACTAATGGCTGTCACTGATGGCTGTCACGGATGGCTCTCACTGATGGCTGTCATTGATGGTTGTCACGGATGGCTATCACTGATGGCTGTCACGGATGGC
>JAWQFJ010007061.1:0-7500 GCA_034096865.1 Theodoxus fluviatilis | reverse complement strand
CAGACAGAGAGAGAGACGGAGAGAGAGAGACAGAGAGAGAGAGAGAGAGAGAGAGAGAGAGAGAGAGAGAGAGAGCGAGGGTCAGAAGGCAATTGGCTCATTTCTGTAGAAACAGTAACACACACACACACATACACACGCACACAAACACACACACACACATACATACACACACACACACACACACACACACACACACACACACACACACACACACACATACAATAACATGAACATTATCAGAGGACAGAGAGGTGGAAACGGATACATTTCCGAAATGGGCAGTACTGAGAGAAGAAACAGACACGACAATAAGACTCGAGAAAGGCGAGCTGGCAATAGGCGGTACGTAGACTGAGGCATAGTTTGGTGATACCTGGACAGATCCATGGTAAAGGGGCCTCTAATTTGAAACGTTTTTGGAATTGGGAACTTAGCACTCTCTTTCCTGCATTCATATCTCTCAGAACGTAGACAGACTGTTTCGATCTCTGGTTTGGCTTCTGATCCTACACCTCTCAAGTACGGAGTCCCTCAGGGCACTGTTCTGGGTCCTCTGCTGTTTCTACTGTACACTCAACCACTCTCCAATGTAATTGACAGTCATTCAGTCTCTCACAGTGAATTTGCTGATGATACCCAGCTCTACAACTCCTCCCATCCCAGTCAAATCCACTCTCTTCTTTCTACCAGCGAACACTGTATCTCTGACGTGAAACGGTGGATGACCCGGAACAAGCTCCAACTCAATGACTCAAAACTGAAGCACTCCTGGTGGGCGGCGGAGGCAAATCGGATCAGGCCCTCAAACTAACCATTGGTCACAGTGACATCGTCTTCTCTCAGTCTGTTAGAAATTTAGGCGTCATGTTTGACGATGATCTGTCAATGAGATCTCATGTCAACAAAGTCTGTCAGTTAGCATATTATGAGCTAAGGAAAATTAGTACCATTCGTCATTATCTTTCTCAGCAGGCCACCAAAACGCTCATCACATCACTAGTTCTCTCTCGACTCGACTATGGAAACTCTTCTCGCTGGCATCCCCGACACTCTTCTTAACAAACTCCAGAAAGTTCAGAATTGTGCTGCAAGGCTAGTTTTTCGATGTCCCAAGCGTACCCATGTCTCATCACTCCTACATACACTTCACTGGCTCCCCATTTCTCAGAGGATAGATTATAAACTTGATACTTTGTGCTTCAAGGCCATCGACAACACCGCACCACACGCTCTTACATAAATTCTTGCAGTCTACGTGCCCTCCAGATCTCTACGCTCAGCTGCTGACTCTAGAATGCTTAAGGTCCCCGCTGTAATAAGAAAACTCAAGGACAGCGTGCCTTTTCCTATATTGGACCTGTAACCTGGATAAGTCTCCCTTTCTCAGTCCGTCATTCTGACACTGCCCCAGTTCAAAAGTGCTCTAAAGACCCACCTCTTCCGATCCGCCTTTCCCACTGAGCTGCTTCGCCTTACTTGACCTGGCCCGCTAGTGCTGTGTATATTGTATAGTTTGTTCTATTTGTTCTATTGGATCTTAGTTTTTGTTTTTTGTTTATGTGTGTAGTGTGTGAGTTTTTGTAGGAATGTGGTGTTGAGTGGCTGTATGAGTGTTGATTCTTTGGATTGCAAACGTCATGAGCTTGCCTGTCAAGGGAAGGTATGTGCGATGAATGAACTATTATAACTATTATAATGAATGAATGTTCACGGTATGTCAGTCTTGTAGGCTATATAAGGGCATTGATCACTCAAACCTAGAGCTTTGAAGTTCGGGCTAATCAAGCCAGGATTTCCCCAGTCACTCGCCTCGTACGAATCGCACAGGGAGACGCGGTGGGTCTATTCTACCCCCCTACCCACAGGGGGTCTATTCTACCCCCCTACCCACAGGGGCATTGACGGTGTGGATATACGTGGCTGGGGTGTCATAGAGGAAAAGAGAAAACTGAAAGTTAGCACCTCGAGCATCGACAGATTCCGTCATCGTGGTCCCCATCTTCCCGCCAGGATAGGAAAGGGCGAGCACTCAAGGAGCTGCAGAACCTTTTTTCCTCCTCTTTCTGTTGAAGAGCTCGAGGCACAATCACTAAGACCAGACAGAGGCTCCCAACAAGGAATGGGTGTGAGCCTGTCTGAGCCCCTGTCCAAGTACAGATTCTTCCATCCTCGAACGTCAGCATTGAGCTGTTTGGATTTCCCCCCAGGATATGCAACAAGCTTGGAAGGAAATGGACTATGTGCGTGAACAGATCTATTTCTCACTCGCCCGCGTCGCAGGAGTGTAGCGTTAGGATTTTCTATTCTTCTCTTGCGTTGCCTCGCTCGTCTTTCTGCAAATGAAAAAAAAAGTTTTGGTTTAGTGGAGTTCAGGATGCGAAAATTTACAAGTTGCATCTTGAGTTGAATGAAATTGTGTTCTCAGCAGTTCTGTGTGTGTGTGTGTGTGTGTGTGTGTGTGTGTGGGGGTGGGGGGTGGACTCTCTCTCTCTTTTCTCTCTTTCTCTCTCTCTCTCGTCTCTCTCTCTCTCTCTCTTCTCTCTCTCTCTCTCTCTCTCTGTGTCCTGTCTCTCTCTCTCTGTCTCTCTCTCTCTGTCTCTCTCTGTTTCTCTCTCTGTTTCTCTCTCTCTGTCTCTCTCTCTCTCTCTCTCTCTCTTTCTCTCTCTCTCTGTCCTCTCTCTGTCTCTCTCTCTGTTTCTCTCTCTCTCTGTTTCTCTCTCTCTCTCTGTCTGTCTCTCTCTCTCTCTCTCTCTGTCTGTCTGCTCTCTCTCTCTCTCTCTGTCTGTCTGTCTTCTCTCTCTGTCTTCTCTCTCTATGTCTGTCTGCTCTCTCTCTCTCTTCTGTCTGTCTGTCTGTCTCTCTCTCTCTCTCTCTCTCTCTCTCTCTCTCTCTCTCTCTCCCTTCTCTCTCTCTCCTCTCCCCTTTACACCCTCCCAAAAGCTCACAAGAACGAGAGTGCTAAAGTGATAATACGTGTGGAGTTTGTACGTAGCGTACATCTTGATAGCCATATTGTGCCGCAAAGGCCTATTTACAGCCCTGTCCCTTTAATGTTCCTTGAGATAGCGCTGCCACCTACAGTTTGTCTATTTTTGTCCTGAACGCCCCTACGAGGTAAGGATAGTTTTCGGATGTCCCGCGACAAGCAGAGATGAAATCTGGTGCAGGGCGAAAGGTTTAAAGGCGATATCGGAGAACGCGAACCTGTAGCGTGAATACTCGAGATAGGACGAGATGGGCAAGATGCAAAACAACTTGGTCATGCGGCTGCAAGGAAGTTTTGAAAGGAGCGTGCTGCTGAGAGATAACCGTTCATTGCAGCGAACAACCTGGCAGCGGCGGGTTGTGTAAGGCAAGCGGCCCCGTGCGCTCTGACCTACTTCCCATTATCTCCAGGGCTAAACGCGAGAGAGCGCCCCGCGGCGCTGGCGCTATACAACGCGCGGCTCTGTTCATTGTGCCATGGAAGTGCGAGATGGGGTGTGAAGCAGTGAAAGTTTACTGTGACACGTAGGGCGAGTCCTCACCAGGGCGAAGTGCTGTTTAAACCCCGCCTGAGCTGCACCGGAGTGCGCTTGATCAGTCTTGATTTGAGTGTCTGTTTCCCGTCACAAGCAGGAAAACGCAGCTTCACTTGTTTGACAGTTGAAATGAGAAAGCTAGGGAACAGGGATGGGGGGTGGTGGTGGTGGGGGTGGGGGTGGGGCGGGGGGGGGGGGGCGGCAGAAAGGAGAATCAGATGCAGAGGGCGAGAAACAAAATGAAGAGGGGCACGAACTTAAGCAGGAGGAGAAGAAGGGGAGGAGCGGGTTAAAGGAACGCAAGCCTCAATGTTCTTAGTTATTTATCCTTTACGAACAGTGTAGGGAGACGCGGTGGGACTAGTCTTTTACTCCATGATCAGAGAAGCAGGAGCAGGAGAAACAGGAGCAGGAGGAAGAGGAGGAAGAGGAGGAGAGGGAGGAGAAAAAGGAACAGGAGCAGGAGAAGGAGAAACAGGAGCAGGAGCAGGAGAAACAGGAGGAGGAGAAGGAGGAGAAGGAGGAGGAGGAGGAGGAGGAGGAGGAGGAGGAGGAGGAGGAGGAGGAGAAGAGGAGGAGGAGGAGGAAGAGGAGGAGGAGGAGGAAGAGGAGGAGGAGGAGGAGGAGGAGGAGGAGGAGGAGGAGGAGGAGGAGGAGGAGGAGGAGGAGGAGGAGGAGGAGGAGGAGGAGGAGGAGGAGGAGGAGGAACAGGAGCAGGAGAAGGAGGAACAGGGGGAGGAGGAGAGGGAGGAGGAGGAGGAGAAGCAGGAGCAGGAGAAGGATGAACAGGAGGAAGAGGAGGAGGAGGAGAAGGAACAGGAGGAAGAGGAGGAGGAAGAGAGGGAGGACAAGGAGGAGGAGGAGGAGGAGGAGGAGGAGGAGGAGGAGGAGGAGGAGGAGGAGGAGGAGGAGGAGGAGGAGGAGGAGAGGGAGGAGGAGGAGAAACAGAAGCAGGAGAAGGAGGAACATGAGGAAGAGTAGGAGGAGAGGGAGGAAAAGGAGGAGCAGGAGCAGGAGAAGGAGAAACAGGAGCAGGAGAAGGAGGAACAGGAGGAGGAGGAGGAGGAGGAGGAGGAGGAGGTACAGGAGGTACAGAAGCAGGAGGAGATGATGGTTGTAGAACGCTAATAAAACAACCACATTAGTTAAAGGAGAACTTACAAAACAAATTTAAAAAAGAAAAACCCAAAAATTGGGAACTAGCATCTGCACCCCAATCGAGCACCGACCCAGCGAAACTCACATCCGCACACAGCTCTACTTCCAGCAACACGAGGGGCTTCCTTATCAAGTACCACCGGGCTCGCAAAACTACAAGCATGAGCTCCTCACTCAACTCGACAGGCTAGATGGGGCGGGGCCCATTAGTTGGAAGAGGCTCTGCTGCACGGACTCCTTGACATGCCCGGAGCTCCAGGCAACAGAGGGCGTCACGTGGAGGTGGAGACCCCGGGCAGCTGGGCGTGCTCTGGAACTACCTAGAAGAAGATCCCTCCTGCCATTAATCTAGGCTCTTTTAGCAGCCATGTGGCGCGTTATCTAAGTCTGCCTCGTGTAGGGTGCGACTCAGGAGTCCATTAGAGGCAGCCAAACTTGAGGCCCTCCCACCTTTGTTTACCTGCTGGTCACCCCTGGGGCTGTGGGCGAAGAATGCAACATGCGGGTGGAGTCAGGGTTTTAGGGTTTTGGAAATAGCTCAGGGTTGTGGGATGCTGAACCCCATCAGCATGTTGTCATTAGAAAAACCTGCCAGAATTTGATGCGTGAGGCACTTAAAGTCACTCTAGACCCGTCTTTTTAAAGGCTTCAAACTTCCCTAGTGTAATCGTGGCAGAGTGGAGCGAAAATTCTGCCTGCCTTGTCAATGCGGTAAGATAGCACACAGGTATCGGACCTGTCAACTTTTCGACAAAGTTGATCTAATGAGCATGGTGAAGCTGGCATATCTTTGGAAATCAAATTATGTGTACTATATATCCAGGCGAATGAGTTTGCAGCAACTGTTATGAGAAACTCTCAGTCATGCGTGTTAAAAATAATGGAATGGATGAAGCAACAACGGACTGGCATTGTTCATGCTTGCTGATAAAGCAGTTAAGTACTGAAACTGTCACTGAATGTGTTGCGACTTAACTTATTGAAATATTTGCTCTGGATTTTCCTTTTCCTTGGGGAGAGTTGGGGGGACTGTTTTATTTCACAAAGTTTTTTCTATTAAAATTAAACAGTCTTTTGGAGAGTAGAGATATGAAGACTGATTTGTGTGTTCTTGTTTAAATTAATAAAACAAAACCAATAGAAAAGTAGAACCCGAAACTGTGCGAATATTGGAGGACTGTCAAGTAATCTATGAACTTAAGTTTTCTTCAGTTGAGCAAGGCAAAGACAATGCAATCCACTTATCATAAAATCGAGCATGCTTGTAGTCACCCCCTTGCCACGAAACCTGCCTTGAAAGCATAATGATGGTGATGCTGTTTTAGGGCCTTCCAGCTTTTGTAGGCTATGAAGGGCCATCAGTCACGAAAATCACTAGAACAGGTAGTCGTTAGTCTCTCGGGTCGAAGAAGACACCATTGTCCAGCGGTCATCTTCTTTGATGGGCACGCATGCGGCTCCGAGGCCAAAGTCTAAAGCTCTGAGGTTGCAGATAGGGCATGGCACGCCAGTTGTCAGGGCTGGGGTAGAGGCAGAGGCAGCCACGCGTCCTCGCTCTCTTGCAGCGGCAAGGCGTTGACTGCGACCTGCCTCAAGGTTGGCGGTGCCTGTTTTCGTTAGAGCGAGCCAGGCAGTCCGGTTGGAGGCAGCAGCCTCAAGCTCGTGAGACCGAAGATCTGCCCACTTGAGATTTGCCTTGAGGTTATCTTTGTACTCTTCCTTGGTCGTCCAAAGTTGCAGCTGCCCAGGACGAGTTCTTCATAGAATCCTAAAGAGCAAATCGAATATCAATTTCCATAGTCATTCGCCTATTGCGAATCGCGCAGGGGTACGCGATGGGTTTATACTTACCACCAATTACCAACAGGAGGTCTGTACCATGACAGCTGCCTGGAAATCTAAAGTTTGTGGACACCAGGATTGAAATTATGTGTGGGACCTAACATACCGCCATCGTGCTGCTGTTAGAATGGTCGTCGCATCGACATCAATTGTGTTGATTCTGATGTATTCTACATCATAGGAAGTCATAAATGAATCATAATCATCCACACCGAAGGCGGAACGGTTTGATTGCTACAAGAACTAAATGAGAGGTTGCACTCTGAAGCAGGGAGTAGACAGCTGGCACTACATAATAATCTGGGAACTTGTACAGGGATTGTGAGAATGGTGTAGTGATCTGACAATGAACCATGAAACAACATATCTTATTAATAAAAAACCAAAACAACAACAAACGATG
Organism: Theodoxus fluviatilis; assembly: GCA_034096865.1. Classification (NCBI taxonomy): domain Eukaryota; kingdom Metazoa; phylum Mollusca; class Gastropoda; order Cycloneritida; family Neritidae; genus Theodoxus; species Theodoxus fluviatilis. The sequence continues at coordinate 573 of JAWQFJ010007061.1, read as the reverse complement.
CCCTTACTAAAGAGAGGGCAGAGTATACACCTGCGGTGAAAAGCTCTATCCAAAAATCGCAATACGACATCGATTACGAGCAGAATGATGCCTCTTTTTCAGCTCGACAAATCAGTAAAACAGCAGCATTGCCTGCAAGGCTTTGAACAAGGGTTTGATAAGGGGATGGAGGAGGAAGGGAAGGGGATGGGGGGGGACAGGAAGTAAGGGAGGACGGAGACGTAAGCCCTCCAAAGTTGTCATAGCAACCAGTGCCGAGTCGTAGTCTCCGAGGGAGTTTCCAGTAGCGTTGTCGATAAGGAGAGAGACCTGCAACACCTGCGGAACATAATGAAGCGTTCATTTGACCTTTACCTTATCGGCTACTTGACTCAGAGACGGAGAGAATTCTTGCATTTCTGAGTCGGATAGCGGAGATTGTTGCAGTCATCAGAGTTACTTCCCTTCGAGTTTTCGGTTTCCCCAGTCCTATGTCAAGAAAGCAAAGATCCAAATGCTCTATACGAGAGACACACAGAGAGAGAGAGAGAGAGAGAGAGAGAGAGAGAGAGAGAGACAGACAGACAGACAAAC
>JAWQFJ010007059.1:12500-22500 GCA_034096865.1 Theodoxus fluviatilis | reverse complement strand
ACAGAGCGCTCTTGAGCACCGCTTTGTTGTGGTAGGAATTCATGTAGAAAGGCACCGAGGCAGAGCTTCCATACACCACCGACCCCACCTGTTCAGTAGAAGACAGTATGATACATTCCAATACTTAAATACAAGCTAATAATACAATACAATACAACGCAATAATACACGACACAACGCAATTCAATACAATACAGCACAACACAACTCAATACGATACAACATAACATGGTGCAGTACAACCGAACCGAACTCAATAAACACAGCATAACAACACAGCCCAGGAAAATACAAAACAGTATAACACAAATGACTACCCAATACAATACAACTCGTCACAGCCCAATACAATAAAACACAATACGATACAACACAAAACGATGCAGTACAACCGAACCCAACCCGATGCAATAAAACAACCCAGTACAGAACAGCATAGTACAGCACAAATGACAACCGAATACAGTACAGTATAATACAACACAATACAATACGTCACAGTACAACACAAATGATTACATAATAACATGCAAATCAAAACAACACAATACAGCAACAGAAATAACAAGATCAACTACAATAACGGCAACAACAACAGCAACTATAATAGCAGCAACAACAACTACAACGGCAGAAAAATTGCAACAAGAGCAGCAACAGCAACAGTAGCAACAACAACAGCGACTAAAGAACAATATCAACAACAACAGCAACTACAACAACAGCAGCAACAACTACAACAGCAATAGCAGCAGCAACAACAACTAAAACAAAGCAACAGCAGCTACAACTACAGCAACAACAACAGTAACAACAACAACAACAGCTACAATAGCAACGACAACAACAGCTACACCAGCAACGACAGCTACAACAACAACAACAGTAACAGCAACAACAACAGCTACACCAACAACGACAGCTATAACAACAACAACAGTAACAGCAACAACAACAGCTACACCAACAGTAACAACAACAACAGTTACAACAATAAAGCAACAGCAACTACAACAGCAGCAACAACAACAGTAACAACAACAACAACAACAACAGCTACAACAACAAAGCAACATCAACTACAACAACAACAACAGCTACAACAGCAACAATAGCTACAACAACAACAGTAACAACAACAACAGCTATAACAACAAAGCAACAGCAACTACAACAACAACAACAGCTACAACAGCAACAACAGCTACAACAACAGCAGCTACAACAACAACAACAGCAACAACAACAGCTACAACAACAAAGCAACAGCAACTATAACTACAACAACAGCTACAACTGCAACAACAGCTACAACAACAACAACAGCTACAACTGCAACAACAGCTACAACTGCAACAACAGCTACAACTGCAACAACAGCTACAACAACAACAACAGCTACAACAACAACAACAGCTACAACTGCAACAACAGCTACAACAACAACAGCTACAACAACAACAACAGCTACAACAACAACAGCTACAACAACAACAACAGCTACAACAACAACAACAGCAACAACAACAACAGCTACAACAACAACAACAGCTATAACAACAACAGCTACAACAACAACAGCAACAATACCTACAACAGCAGTAACAACAACAACAGCAACAACAACAACAGCTACAACAACAACAACAGCTATAACAACAACAGCTACAACAACAACAGCAACAATACCTACAACAACAGCAACAATACCTACAACAGCAGTAACAACAGCCACAGCAACGACTACAACAGCTACAACAACAACAGCAACAATACCTACAACAGCAGTAACAACAGCCACAGCAACGACTACAACAGCAATAGCAGCAGCAGCAACAACTACAACAACAACAGCAGCATCAACCACAACAACAACACCTACAACAACAAAGCAACAGCAACTACAGCTACAGCTACTGCTACAACTACAACAACTACATCAACAACAACAACAGCAACAACAGCAACAGCAGACCTGGACAGCATTGGGTCCTATGTCCAGGGCATCCACCAGCTGCTGAGTGAAGTTGAGCATGCGGCGGTAGTCCGAGGTAGAGATGCTTCCGGAGCTGTCCAGTACGAACGCCAGATCCATTTTCGGCTGGCAGACTGATGGAAGAAGGAAGAGAATTAGTCGAGCAAGCTTTGGCGTTTGGTGAAAGCATTCAGAGACGGGCCACACTAGTGGACTCATCCGAGGAGAGGGGTGTGGGAATGTCAGCCAAGCTGGGTGGACTCGTCCGAGGAGAGGGGTGTGAGAAAGATAGCCCAGGGAAAGCAGGCGGGACACAGCATCTAACTGACTGCGTTCGAACGAGGCTTTTTCGAATCTTCATATTCTGTTGTCATTCTGTGTGTAAATCGCTGCGAATTAACTTCGGATTGACCGACCAAAAGTGCTTGCTAGTCAGATGCTGTGGCCTGCTAGCTTGTGTGGTCCGCCAGCTTGGCTGACATTGCCTCACCCCTCTCCTCGGACGAGTCCACCCAGCTTGGCTGACATTCCCTCACCCCTCTCCTCGGATGAGTCCACTAGTGTGGCCCGCCAGCTTGGCTGACATTCCCTCACCCCTCTCCTCGGACGAGTCCAGTAGTGGGGCCCGTCTCTGGAAGCTTTTCCGTCGTTTGATCACATGCGAGACGCAGTGCCGTGGTTCAATCTCAGGGACGGGAGAAATATGGATTATGTCTTGCTATTTCCCTTTCAACTGCTGCCCTGTGTCAATACTATGTGTTGCAACCTTGCGTGTGCGAATATCTATGATGCACCTCCCCCTCTGTGTGACTGTGTGAATGTTGGTTCAAAGTCTATGACGTGCCAGAAAAGAAAAATCGACCTAAAACGAAAGTCCTAAACACCATGTTTGGTATTGAAAGAGACGAGAAGAAAAAGAACGGCTTTACGTGAGGAAATAGTGTGTGTGTGTGTGTGTGTGTGTGTGTGTGTGTGTGTGTGTGTGTACATGTATGTGTGAGTGTACATGTGTATGTGTGTGTGAGTGAATGAACACACATATGTCCATTCATGCGTACACACACAGACACGACACAATTACATACGCAAATGCACGCACACACAGAAAAACACAAACACCCACAATTTTACATTTATCTCTTTCACACACACACCCATATTCCCCGCCCCCCACCCCCACACCCACCCCAAACTCCTCCCTCCTCCCATCCCTCCCCCACCCCTCCCTCCTCCTCCTTCCTTCCTTCCTTCTTTTCCCTCCTCCTTCTTCCTTCCTTCTTTTTCCTCCTCCTCCTCCTCCTTTTCCTCCTCCTCTTCCTTCTCCTCCTCTTCCTCCTCCTCCTCTTCCTCCTCCTCCTCCTCCTCCTCGTCGTCGTCGTCGTCGTCGTCGTCCTCCTCCTCCTCCTCCTCCTCCTCCTTTCCTCCTCCTACTTTTCCTCCTCCTCCTCCTCACTCCTCCTCCTCCTCCTCCTCCTCCTCCTCCTCCTCCTCCTCCCTCCTCCTCCTCCTCCTCCTCCCTCCTCCTCCTTTTCCTCCTCCTCCCTCCTCCTCCTCCTCCTCCTCCTCCTCCTTTTCCTCCTCCTCTTCCTTCTCCTCCTCTTCCTCCTCCTCCTCCTCCTCCTCCTCCTCCTCCTCCTCCTCCTCCTCCTCCTCCTCCTCCTCCTCCTCCTCCGCCTCCTCCGCCTCCGCCTCCGCCTCCTCCGCCTCCTCCGCCTCCTCCTCCTCCTCCTCCTCCTCCTCCTCCTCCTGCTCCTCCTCCTCCTTCTCTTCCTCCTCCTCCTCCGTCTTCTTCTCCTTCTCCTCCTCCTCCTCCTCCTCCTGACTCCTCCTCCTCCTTCTCTTCCTCCTCCTCCTCCTCCTCCTCCTCCTCCTCCTCCTCCTCCTCCTCCTCCACTGCTGTGTCTCTTACCTCCTTCCATCAAGTTTTTGGCCACGTTGGTGAAGTTGCTGCTTGGAGACCCGAAATGGTAGTAGTGGGACCAAAACTGTCCTTGATCTTCCAGAGTTCCGGGAACTCCGCCGGTGCTGAAGGTGGTTCGCTGGCTGATGTACAGCGCCGCCGCCAGTCCCGAGTACAGCGGCTTCCGGAGATCTGACCACGTGACTTTGGTCCAGTCGATGCCGAACGCTGATTGGATGATATCGCACTCTAGTTGGATGGATCTTGAGCAGGGCACCGTGACGTTGAGCTTGTCCTGGTCCACCTGTGGAGATGAATAGATAAATGAAGGAAGGAAGGAACGAACGAACGAACGAACGAATGAACGAACGAACAAACGAACGGATTGATATATGGATGGATGGATGGATGGATGGATGGATGGATGGATGGATGGATGGATGGATGGATGGATGGATGATGTATAGATGAAGACATGAACGAGAGAGAACTTTGAGAGTACTTCGATGGTCTGTATCATTCAGGCAGAATGTTCCGCTAGCCAGGCCTGATGCTATGACGTGTATATCCTTTTAGCGGCTGTTAGTGTTCTTTGAGTGCGGAATGCATTCGCCGGCGTCATCAGTAGTTGACGTCATCAACTTCGTCATGCACGACAAAAAATGCTTATGCTTCCAATTCCCAAAACTAGACAACATATCACCTCCAAAATTTAATGGGTTGTTCCTTGGGTGATAACCCCTGACCTCGCACCAAATTTCATTAGAATCTTGTTGAACTTTTTGAATTATTTTGCCGAATAACGAACTGTTGTATGAACGAACGAAATGAGGGGGGAAACATGACCTTTTTGGCGGAGGTTATGAGGATTTTGCGGCCTGTCGCACTTTGTAGACTACATTGCGAGGACAGTCGTCACGAAAATCCCAACAGCTGGTTAGAATACGAGCATGTCAAGTCTCCATCTCTCTCATTATTCGCTTTGCAGGAATAGCATAGAAAAACGTGGTGGGTCTGTTCTTACCCCCCATCACACAGGGGGTCTATTCTTACCCCCAACCCACAGAGGGATCACCCGTGGGGACAGTGAAGATGATCTGTGTGCAGTCCTGGGCACCGTTTGGGAAGACTGTTGATTTTTATCTCCGCCAGGGAGGTTACGTTTTTCGGGCGGTTAGTTAGTGCACTAGTTCGTTCGTTATTTAGCAAAATAACTCAAAATTTTCCACACGGATTCTAATTAAATTTGGTGCAAGATTAGCATTTTACCCGTGAAAAAAAACCATTAAATTTTGGAGATTTTCTGTTATCTTATTTCAGAATTGCAACCATAAACATAAATGTTATCCCCTCGGCCATCAGCCCAACAAAGCGCTGCAGCCGCAAGCCAGCCTATTTTTAGACTCTCCCTAGCCTCACATGAGATCAACATGGTGAGCAGGCTGGTTTGAATGTCTTGGGCTAAAGTCACCACTTGTGATATTCTGCTTGCTTGACGGAGGTTGGCACTCTCTGAGCACTGTGTAGTTTTTTATGGGGGTCCCCCCCTCCCCCTTCCCCCCTCCCCCTTCCCCCCTCGCCCCCCCCCTCCCTTCCCCCCTCCCCCTCCCTTTCCCCCTCCTCCCTTACCCCCCCCCCCATCTCTGAAGTTAATGTCGACATTTACCAAAACTCGTTGAGTCTGTGATGTTACACTTACGAATGAGTGTATGTGATTCTTCGTTTCCAATAGGGTACTCGCTCCCTATATGAAATGCATAAGCAGTGACTGAAATGACTGTAAATCAAAGTCGTGAAGTTCAAGTGTATCCTCTTCATATAAAGTAAAGAAAATGAAATAAAATGAAATGAATCGGGTGTTGGAAAGACAAGTCCTCCACTCACGGCAATCTACGTGTTTTGTCCAGAGCTGTGGTCTTCGAGAAAGGGCAGAGAGGACAGGCCCAGTCTGCCTGGAAAAGGCGCCATGGAGTGATGCCATTCCCTCAACACAACCAGAGTTCCAACCCCCCACCCCCCACCCCCAAACCCACCACCCGTTTTGTTCCCGCCTCTGCAAGACTAGACAGGGCCTGCAGAGCCGGCTCTGATGCCACAGTACTAGTCATCACTGAACTCATGGGACATTCACGACAGTCCTTGAGTAATCCACTTGTTTTAGACCGCGGGGTTCAGCCTGCCTGTCTGAGTGGAACGAACTTCCTCAACCCAAGGTCACACCACAGTGACGTCACCCACCTGCCAGATGCCACCGTAGTACCCAGGCCTGAAGGTCTTGGGATCTTTGCCGTCGAAAGACTCCACGTAGGCCAGGCGTCGAAGGAACAGCTTGTCGTCAGAGAGGATGCAATTGGATCTAATCCTGTCCACCACGGCCTCCACCACCGCCTCCCCATAGGCTCCATCCATGACGGTCATGTCTGTCTGTCCCCGTGCAGAGCCCACAGAGGCGAGGGCCACAAGGAGAATGCAGGTCAGCCCAGCGGCCATCTTGGTCAGGCTGAAACAGAGGCAGTCACGTGGAGTCCCTATTAACTGTACTGCGACAGTTTAAAACAGATGACAGCAGCAACAGAGGCAGTAGCAACAGAGGCAGTAGCAACAGAGGCAGTAGCAACAGAGGCAGTAGCAACAGAGGCAGAAGCAGCAGAGGCAGTAGCAGCAGAGGCAGTAGCAGCAGAGGCAGTAGCAACAGAGGCAGTAGCAACAGAGGCAGTAGCAACAGAGGCAGTAGCAAGAGGCAGTAGCAACAGAGGCAGTAGCAACAGAGGCAGTAGCAACAGAGGCAGTAGCAACAGAGGCAGTAGCAACAGAGGCAGTAGCAGCAGAGGCAGTAGCAACAGAGGCAGTAGCAGCAGAGGCAGTAGCAACAGAGGCAGTAGCAACAGAGGCAGTAGCAACAGAGGCAGTAGCAACAGAGGCAGTAGCAACAGACGCAGTAGCAACAGAGGCAGTAGCAGCAGAGGCAGTAGCAGCAGAGGCAGTAGCAACAGAGGCAGTAGCAACAGAGGCAGTAGCAACAGACGCAGTAGCAGCAGAGGCAGTAGCAGCAGAGGCAGTAGCAACAGAGGCAGAAGCAACAGAGGCAGTAGCAACAGAGGCAGTAGCAGCAGAGGCAGTAGCAACAGAGGCAGTAGCAACAGAGGCAGAAGCAACAGAGGCAGTAGCAACAGAGGCAGTAGCAACAGAGGCAGTAGCAACAGAGGCAGTAGCAACAGAGGCAGTAGCAACAGAGGCAGTAGCAGCAGAGGCAGTAGCAGCAGAGGCAGTAGCAACAGAGGCAGTAGCAACAGAGGCAGTAGCAGCAGAGGCAGTAGCAACAGAGGCAGTAGCAACAGAGGCAGTAGCAGCAGAGGCAGTAGCAACAGAGGCAGTAGCAACAGAGGCAGTAGCAGCAGAGGCAGTAGCAACAGAGGCAGTAGCAACAGAGGCAGTAGCAACAGAGGCAGTAGCAGCAGAGGCAGTAGCAGCAGAGGCAGTAGCAACAGAGGCAGTAGCAACAGAGGCAGAAGCAACAGAGGCAGTAGCAACAGAGGCAGGAGCAACAGAGGCAGTAGCAACAGAGGCAGAAGCAACAGAGGCAGTAGCAACAGAGGCAGTAGCAACAGAGGCAGAAGCAACAGAGGCAGTAGCAGCAGAGGCAGTAGCAGCAGAGGCAGTAGCAACAGAGGCAGTAGCAACAGAGGCAGTAGCAACAGAGGCAGTAGCAACAGACGCAGTAGCAGCAGAGGCAGTAGCAGCAGAGGCAGTAGCAGCAGAGGCAGTAGCAGCAGATGCAGTAGCAACAGAGGCAGTAGCAACAGAGGCAGTAGCAACAGAGGCAGTAGCAACAGATGCAGTAGCACTAGAGGCAGTAGCAACAGAGGCAGTAGCAACAGAGGCAGTAGCAACAGAGGCAGTAGCAACAGAGGCAGTAGCAACAGATGCAGTAGCAACAGAGGCAGTAGGAACAGAGGCAGTAGCAACAGAGGCAGTAGCAACAGAGGCAGTAGCAGCAGAGGCAGTAGCAGCAGAGGCAGTAGCAACAGAGGCAGTAGCAACAGAGGCAGAAGCAACAGAGGCAGTAGCAACAGAGGCAGTAGCAGCAGAGGCAGTAGCAACAGAGGCAGAAGCAACAGAGGCAGAAGCAGCAGCAAAGGACACATACAGCAGCGACAATGGTATCGATTCATTTAATATCTTTCAACGCTCCTGCAGCATGAATGAATGAATGAATGAATAAATAATAAACGAATGATGATTGAATAGTACATGAATACTGACTGACTGAATAAACGATTTAATAAATTAGTTAATTAATAAAGATAGGAATGAATGAATGAATGATTGAATGGATGGATGGATGGATGGATGGATGGATGGATGGATGGATGGATGGATGGATGGATGGATGGATGGATGGATGGATGATGGGTGGATGGATGATAATGAATGAATGAATGAATAGCAATATACAACATGGATACTGGGAAGATCCATACTTCCCAGTATCCATGTTGTATATCGTACGTCACAAAAAAGATCCTGGCAGCTCCCATCCCAGTGCTCTTCCCTTGTGCCCTCATGAGTTCAAAGCCAACCCGAAACCTCTGCTGCGCTATTGATAGCCTCTGTTTTAGGAGGTGTAGATGGTCCAGTATGCCAAGGCGTTGGACTCTGCAGCGAGGCTCTGTGTCGTGGTTCAATCCCAGGGGCGAGAGAGATGGGAAGAAGCAGGATGAGATGGTAGGGGTGTGACTACATTAGAAGCGGGTGTCTCAGGACCCAGATACTCTAGCAAAGTTATAGGCAATCTGAGGCACGGTTTGTTTCAAACGGTGTTGAAACCATTCGTTTGCTCGCCCATTGCGAGTAAAAAGCTCCTCGAGCTAGATAAAATTGCAGAGTCACCCACCCGACGAGAGAGTTAATAAGGAAAAATATCAGATAAGATAAAATGAGATTAAGTACTTTGATGCTGTTTGCAACTGTCACACATCAGTCACGTGTGATAAGGCAAGATTTAGCAGGAATCCTATTGTCCCTCCCACTCCGTCCTAATTGATAGTGAATGAAATCTAGCCCCTCTATGTAGAAGATTTCCCAGTGAAACAGTTGGAAACAGCAACCAAATGGTTTATTTATTTATCCATCCATCCATCCATCCAACCATCCACTCACCCATCCATCCATCCATCCAACCATCCGCTCATCCATCCATTTATTTATTTATTTCTTAACTATTTATTCATTTATTCATTATTTAAGTGTTCGTTCGATTATTCATTTATTCATTTATTTATTCATTTATTTAACTCACCCATCGGGCGAGTGACTCCGCAGTTTTATCTCTTCGCCCCGAGCAAGCGCGTGAATGGTTTGAAATACATTTGAAACGAAACGCGCCTCAGTTGGGTTGCCTGTGACTCGCTTTTGCTAGCGCCGCCTACTGCTGGGAATTTCTACCGACCACTCTGGAGCAGGACCTCAGGCGCCCGCCAGTTGTCTGACATGGCCAGTCACACTGTGTGACGGCCTCCGTCATCATCCTCGCCAGAGTGCAGGCTGGGTGTGGAGTAAGCACAGTGGAGGGAAGGCTTTGTTTCCCAGTCGCCCAGTGTGGAATGTCCAATGATGTAGATATGGATAGATGGAGAGAGAGAGAGAGAGAGAGAGAGAGAGAGAGAGAGAGAGAGAGAGAGAGAGAGAGATTTCCTTCGAAAAGGAAAGCCTTCCAACGTAATACACGAAAATGTGAAGAGAACCACTACATAAATCACACTGAAATTTATCTTTGACTTTCTCAAATAACAAGCAAACATTTCCTTCACGGACAAAGAAAAGACGCTGACTTGTTTTTCGGTGTTTCATGCCATTGCAAAGAAAATTCAAATTATATAATACTCACAGAGAGATAACTCACAGGATTATGCAGAACCTAGGGTGCTCAGAACATGCCGAAGTCTTGGAAACGCCAAAGGATTCTTTGGCGAGAAAATGACTCCCCCCTATGGACATCTCCCTTTTATACTGCACAGCGAATTTAACCTTGAACCAGTAACGGTTTCTAAAAAACGAACCAATCAACTCCTCTAGTGGATGCAAAGTGTTTAGTCAACACTTCAAGCCAACATCGCCAGTCGCTA
>JAWQFJ010007059.1:0-5000 GCA_034096865.1 Theodoxus fluviatilis | reverse complement strand
GGAGGTCACGCGAAAGGCTTGTGGGGTAGTCGATCTGCTCCCTGACATACGCCGTTAAAGTAGTTCTAAGACTATTTCGCACAAATCTCTTAACTTACTCTTGTTGAGGCAATAAACCAGCGTTTATTCGATAAGATAAAATGTTTTTGTTGAAATGGAAACAAGTTTTGACATCTGCATGATTTTTGTAAAAAGTGGAGAAAAAAATAGTATCAGAACGAACTATTTTTGGCACAATGCTGTAATGCGAAGGGTCTATTACGCATTCATTGCGAACTGTGCCAGAGTCACGTGACTCGGGTTCACAGAATGCCTTGTAACTTGATTTGATCGTATTCTAACTAGTTCGAGTGATGTCGTGATTAATGGTCTAAAATAGCATAGAAAGTTTTACTGGCAGCAAAACTTCATCCATTCATTTCAAAGGCTGGGAGATGTACGATTTTTTCTTTTCTTTTCGAAACGAGAATACCGCATATTTGGTCTTCCAATACAGAGAAAGACGTGGCAACTATTTAACTCAAGCCTTTAGTCCCGAAGTTTAGGTCCGAGCAAAGTCACGCTCTATCGAGACGTTGCTGCTGAGGTGCCAGCTTCGATGGGCGGGAAGCGCCTTCAGAATGGATGCAGAACGGATCCCAACACTTTTATAACCAACTGCTTCTTTGCTAGCAGGATGGATAAATATCAAGAATAAAGAGGAGGAGGCAAATCGGATCAGGCCCTCAAACTAACCATTGGTCACAGTGACATCGTCTTCTCTCAGTCTGTTAGAAATTTAGGCGTCATGTTTGACGATGATCTGTCAATGAGATCTCATGTCAACAAAGTCTGTCAGTTAGCATATTATGAGCTAAGGAAAATTAGTACCATTCGTCATTATCTTTCTCAGCAGGCCACCAAAACGCTCATCACATCACTTGTTCTGTCTCGTCTCGACTATGGAAACTCTCTTCTCGCTGGCATCCCCGACACTCTGCTTAACAAACTCCAGAAAGTTCAGAATTGTGCTGCTAGGCTAGTTTTTCGATGTCCCAAGCGTACCCATGTCTCATCACTCCTACATACACTTCACTGGTTCCCCATCTCTTAGAGGATATATTATAAACTTGCTACTTTGTGCTTCAAAGCCATCGGTAACACCGCACCACACGCTCTTACAGAAATTCTTGCAGTCTACACGCCCTCCAGATCTCTACGCTCAGCTGCTGACTCTAGAATGCTTAAGGTCCCCCGCCGTAATAAGAAAACTCAAGGACAACGTGCCTTCTCCTATATTGGACCTGTAACCTGGAATAGTCTCCCTCGCTCAGTCCGTCATTCTGACTCTCTGCCCCAGTTCAAAAGTGCTCTAAAGACCCACCTCTTCCGATCCGTCTTTCCCGCTGAGCTGCTTCGCCTTACTTGACCTGGCCTGCAAGTGCTGTGTATATTGTATAGCTTGTTCTATTTGTTCTACTAGATCTTAGTTTTTGTTTTTTGTTTATGTTTGTAATGTGTGAGTTTTTGTAGGAATGTGGTGTTGAGTGATTGTATGAGTGTTGATTCTTTGGATTGTAAACGCCATGAGCTTGCCTGACAAAGGAAGGTATGTGCGTATGAATAAACTATTATTATTATTATTATTATTATTATTATTATTATTATTGTTATTACTATTATTATTATTATTAAGATAAAACAATCTAGATTAGCAGAATGGATGCAGAACGGATCCTAACACTTTTAAAACCAACTGTTTATTTGCTAGCAGGATGGATAAAGATAAAGCATAAAGATAAAGATGCACGATAAAGAAAAAGCTGTCTGGATTAGCAGAATGGATGCAGAACGGATCACAACAGTTTTAAAACCAGCTGTTTATTTGCCAGCAGGTGCGAGGACGGCGGAATATAGGTACTCCTCGAAAGCGCTGAAGGAAAACCTGAAATGACGTGACATCTCATCTCCCGAGTTGCAGGCAGTAGCGCTGGATAGCGCCCGATGGTGAGCTGTCTCCCGTGAGGCGCGCGACTTGCTAGAGGCGGGCCGTCAGCAGCAGCAGCCGGTACCCCGTGAAGGTCGCCACAGAGCTGTGATGGTCCTTGTGACGGCAACGGAGTTCCAGTTCCCCACCTGTCTGAGACTGTCGCTCCAAACTGGGTGTGCAGAGCCATTACGAGTTCACAGACGATAAGCACGGATACCTCGTCATCCTTGAACCATAGTACAATCGGCACCATGCCACTACTGGTAATAGCATTGACAGTATCATCGAGCAGAAAGCCTTTAGTAGAAGGACGAAGGGAAACTTAAAAAACTCTTCTGCAGCGAAATGTATCCGACATGAAATCTCACTGTATGAAATATCCGCTACAAATCATTCCAGGTCAATGAGCTTAAAATTCCCTTTCCCTATGTTACCATTTTACTCATCAAACTTTATGTAACCTTTGCTAATTTTTTCAAACCATCAAACTGATTACGTTTTACCACATTTCATGAGGGGGAAAGCATAGTTAGAGGATGTATGAAAACTGCTTTTCATGTGTGTAAAGCTTCAGAGAGCAATGTATCCCATACCACCCTTACCACTCTGGTGAACGATTTCTCGACAGCTATCACACCGACTTGAAGCAAATTGCACACAACGCGACAAAGTGACGATGTATCTCTGCTTCTCGTCACGACGAGTCTCTTTCACGAGGTGATCCTACTGAGCTACGTGATACTGCATGGATACAATCATGTAACTGTATGGTTTCTCCCCAGAGCACTTTTCTGATTGGTTGCTTGCTAGTTGCACCGCTGCTTTGTCGCCGGCAAATAGACTGATTTCTATTCGAGGAACGACTTTACACGCGCGCAATAGGGGGTGCGTTGTTAACACTAATATCTCGCGAGAATTGGCGAGGAATGTGAGAGAGAGACAGAGAGAGACAGAGAGAGAGAGACAGAGAGAGAGACAGAGAGAGAGACAGAGAGAGAGACAGAGAGAGAGAGAGAGAGAGAGAGAAATAATTAGCGATTGAGGAGTGAGTGAGTGAGTGAGTGAGGGAATGAGTGAGTGAGTGAGTGAGTGAGTGAGTGAGTGAGTGAGTGAGTGAGTGAGTGAGTGAGTGAGTGAGTGAGTGAGTGAGTGAGTGAGTGAGTGAGTGAGTGAGTGAGTGAGTGAGTGAGTGAGTGAGTGAGTGAGTGAGTGAGTGAGTGAGTGAGTGAGTGAGTGAGTGAGTGAGTGAGTGAGTGAGTGAGTGAGTGAGTGAGTGAGTGAGTGAGTGAGTGAGTGAGTGAGTGAGTGAGTGAGTGAGTGAGTGAGTGAGTGAGTGAGTGAGTGAGTGAGTGAGTGAGTGAGTGAGTGAGTGAGTGAGTGAGTGAGTGAGTGAGTGAGTGAGTGAGTGAGTGAGTGAGTGAGTGAGTGAGTGAGTGAGTGAGTGAGTGAGTGAGTGAGTGAGTGAGTGAGTGAGTGAGTGAGTGAGTGAGTGAGTGAGTGAGTGAGTGAGTGAGTGAGTGAGTGAGTGAGTGAGTGAGTGAGTGAGTGAGTGAGTGAGTGAGTGAGTGAGTGAGTGAGTGAGTGAGTGAGTGAGTGAGTGAGTGAGTGAGTGAGTGAGTGAGTGAGTGAGTGAGTGGTGAGTGAGTGAGTGAGTGAGTGAGTGAGTGAGTGAGTGAGTGAGTGAGTGAGTGAGTGAGTGAGTGAGTGAGTGAGTGAGTGAGTGAGTGAGTGAGTGAGTGAGTGAGTGAGTGAGTGAGTGAGTGAGTGAGTGAGTGAGTGAGTGAGTGAGTGAACGAGTGAGTGAGTGAGTGAGTGAGTGGGTGAGTGAGTGAGCGAGCGAGCGAGTGAGTGAGTGAGTGAGTGAGTGAGTGAGTGAGTGAGTGAGTGAGTGAGTGAGTGAGTGAGTGAGTGAGTGAGTGAGTGAGTGAGTGAGTGAGTGAGTGAGTGAGTGAGTGAGTGAGTGAGTGAGTGAGTGAGTGAGTGAGTGAGTGAGTGAGTGAGTGAGTGAGTGAGTGAGTGAGTGAGTGAGGGAGTGAGTGAGTGAGTGAGTGAGTGAGTGAGTGAGTGAGTGAGTGAGTGAGTGAGTGAGTGAGTGAGTGAGTGAGCGAGCGAGCGAGGGATCGAGCGAGCGAGGGAGGGAGGGAGCGAGCGAGGGAGCGAGTGAGTGAGCGAGCGAGTTAGTGATTTTAAAAGTACACAAGCACTACCCGAGGGAGGGGGGGGGGGACGGAGTGGGTGGGAGGGGGTGGGGGGGGTGGGGGGAGAGAATTTTGACGGCGAGTGTTTCTATGCGCAGACTGGGGATAACGAGGGATGGAGGCTGAAGAGTTGCAATGGAAAAAAACTTTTCCTCTAAATCTCAAAGCGTGGAGGCAGCCCGTGCCTCGCATCACGTGTCGTCACGTTGTGTTTGGATTGGGAAGGTCCGACTTATCTCCCCTTCGCTTTCGGATAGTGTGGACAGGAGAGGGAGCAGTATCTGCGTCTGTAGAGGTGAATGACTCCAGGCTGGTGCCCTACTGAACAAACTTTCTTAAAACTTTCATACGTTCCCGGGATGCAACAGCTATGCTATCTCTCACACACTTTCATATGTACAGAGACAGAGAGGTGGACGGATGGATGGACATACAGAGGTGATGAGAGACAGATGGAGGCGGAGGCAGACCGACTCATCAACTGGAAGGAAAGTGGACAGACAGAATGCTCACACTCATACACACACACACACACACATACACACACATACACACACACACACACACACACAAACACACACTCATCCATACACACACATATACACAAACACACACACACACACATCGTACACACGCGCACACACACTCTCTCTATCTATCTGTCTCTCAGTCTCTGTCTATCTGTCTCTCTGTCTCTGTCTCTGTCTCTCTGTTTCTCTGTCTCTGTCTCTCTGTCTCTGTCTCTGTCTCTGTCTCTGTCTCTGTCTCTGTCTCTGTCTCTCTGTCTCTCTTTCTGTCTCTGTCTCTGTCTCTCTGTCTGTGTCTACCTGTCT
>JAWQFJ010007057.1:0-22316 GCA_034096865.1 Theodoxus fluviatilis | reverse complement strand
CCTCCTTGTCCACACTATCCTCCTCCTCACTCTCCTTCTCCTCACTCACCTTCTCCACGCTCTCCTTTTCCTCACCCTCCTTCTCCACACTCTCCTTCTTCACACTCTCCTTCTCCACACTCTCCTTTTCCTCACCCTCCTTCTCCGTACTCTATTTCTCCACACTCTCCTCCTCCTCACTCTCCTTTTCCTCACCCTCCTTCTCCACACTCTATTTATCCACACTCTCCTCCTCCTCATTCTCCTATTCCTCACTCTCCTCCACACTCTATTTCTCCACACTCTCCTTCTCCAAACGCTCATGCAAACACTCTCTCCCCTATCCCCCCTCCCCCCTTTCTTATCCGCTAGACGACAACTGCAATGACGATGACAGCAATACTAACAACAAAATCACGACGTTTTCTGTTGCCCTTCGTCCAGAAGCTACGGGATCCATATGTTGTTAAGAATGAATGTGTCCTTGTCTGTATTAAATGAGTGCAAACCAGTCATCCGTAAGTTTTCCCAACTCTTGCACGATTGGATGACGTATTGAAAATCTCATATAGATGATTGCGGATCTCTCGTGGCTCACGTTCCGTGCTCATGGGACACAGCAGACGTCACATAGAGCGAGGGCAGTCTTTCTCATTTATGGCAGCGTCTTCGCATTCCTGACTGGCTACTGTCACGACATGAAAAGACGAGCGCGCACTTTGGGTTGCCCGAGTCTATAAGACCTTCATTGTAGATTCACACTTGGTTGCCGCAGTTTAATAGACCGGCATTCCCGCAGCTTCGGGAAGCTGCTTGTTGAGCTGTGGGTCATGGAAGCCTGTGCAGGAGCCGGAGTAGGTATGATGTAGTGGGTCGAAAGTGCAATCAATATGTGGCTGAGAACGCCATCAGTCGCCTGTCCAACTGTTGCCAGATGTCGGTGGGCATCACCATAGAAACAATCGGAACACACACACGCCGCGGCTGCTGTAGCTTCTGCTGCTGCTGCAGTCACCCAAAGGTGCTATCAAATTCTGTCATGCAAGCGATACCAAAATGTGCGGAAAACCGAGGGATGAGAAGGAGGCGCAAGACTACTAATTCCATTATTTTAAGAAAACACTAGCGCCACCCCAAAACAAACAAACACGCACACACACACACACACACACACACACACACACACACACACACACACACACACACACACACACACACACACACACGCACACACACAATGCAAAAGGAAAAATTCGCGTTGGCCATGGAGTCAGCACTTTCCAAAGGTGGTCGTGCGATTTCTGTTTGGAAACAGTTGTTAAGTCGAAGGCTTCAAAACTATTTTCAATCTTATGAGTTTCTTTGAAGCAATTGTTTAATCTAATTTTTATACATTATTTCTTTCACATGTAATTTCTTTAGGTAATGTGGTATCGTGTTTTAGTCTCATTTATACCCAGATGCTTTACTGGCAAAAATGCAAACAATAGCCAATCTTTTCAAAGCAAGCGAGTAAAGCATCAGAAGTACTTAAGTGTGTTGAAAAAGACCTGGTGTAGCGTAGACATTCAGACGGATATATTCCGCACGCAGTTATTTTCCGCGGCGGATTCGTTTGCAAACCTTTTCCATGGCTCACGTCCCATCAAGCACCGAGTGCAGTCTATCTGGACAATAACCGGGTTTTCCTTCGCTGCATTTGCATGAAGATGTCGCTGTGGTCTTTTGTGTGGAAGCTTGCCCATGAAATGGACTATCTTCGTCATTACTGCCCCATCATATTGGATGACAATCAATACCAGAAATATAGAACACAGCGCCTCAGGCTACGAGCTGTGCTCGCTTCACAGCCGTGCTTGAGTACTGTTTGCCCATGCTCGCTTTAGGATTTATGGGATCGAAATAAGCTTTTTAGGGTGAAATGTTTCGCTCGCATCCGCCATAACCCTTTCAGGACTTGTGTGGTACAATGCTGTTCCGTATCGCAAAGTGTTTAATAGTTCAATTTTGGGTTTAGGTGCGAACGAGCGTGCGTGCGTGCGTGCGTGTGTATGTGTGTATGTGTGTGTGGTGTGTGTGTGTGTGTGTGTGTGTGTGAGAGAGAGAGAGAGAGAGAGAAAGAGAGAGAGAGAGAGAGAGAGAGAGAGAGACGCACATATAACTAAAAAAATTAAACTTCTCCGCTCTCGAAACTATTTTTGCATAAATTCGATTAACGCGTCCATGCTGTGTATGAATGCAGAACTCATTCAAAATCTTGAGATTTGTATGAAATTGATATTGTGAATAACTAGATACCTGTGAAAATGGAGAGAAAGCGAAGAGTGATGTAAGTAATTGTGTGATGATAAATCATTTGAAAGAATTCTCACGTTACGACAACAGTCATCTTTGACTGTCAGTGTAAATATTTATAGCGTGGTCGGAGAAATGACTGCAATCTATTGACAGAACATTAAAAAGTATGATCTGTGAACCAGGGCTGTAGCTTCTACCGCCTGTCTATGCTTAACAAAAAACAAACATTTAGTCTCTTACGGATGAGCGTCTGTTCTGCTTTGCTTTTCCCCTTCGAGGCTCAACATGACCTGGTGTAGTTGCTGACCTGTCTTGACCTCTGTGTGGCGCTGTGTGTTGCAGGTGGCGGTGCCGGCGCGGGAGGGCACTTTCCCCGCCCCAGAAATGACGAGCGACATGGAAAAGCATGTACAGAACACCAAGGATCGCCTTCAGTGTATTAGACAGGTCAGCGTTAATACAGACACGTTACAGGGAGTGGGAGAGAGAGAGAGAGAGAGAGAGAGAGAGAGAGAGAGAGAGAGAGAGAGAGAGAGAGAGAGAGAGAGAGAGAGAGAGAGATTGCCTGTCGAAGGAAGGGAAAGGGGGTTGGTGTGGGGAAAGGGACCAACCCGTGGGTGGACAGACGTGCACATAAGCATGCGTTGATCTCTCTCTCTCTGTCTCTCTCTTTCTCTCTTTATCTCTCTCTCTCTGTCTCTCTCTTTCTCTCTTTCTATCTCTCTCTCTCTCTCTATCTCTCGCTCACTCTCTCGCTCACTCTCTCTCTCACTCTCTCTCTCACTCTCTCCCACTCTCTCTCTCTCTCACTGTCTCTCGCTCTCTCTCTCACTGTCTCTCGCTCTCTCTCTCTCTCTCTCTTTCTCGTTCAATGTGTGCGCACACGTGTGTATGCATAATTGTCCGCACGCACACACACACACACACACACACACACACACACACACACACACACACACACACACACACACACACACTACCCGGCGAAAATTCAATAGGAAATCAGTGACTTCACTTTCTTTTATTCTAACCAACTCTGATATTTCGTGATCAAGGGATATACGTAGCCTTCAAAGGCTGATAGGCCGTCATACTCAATTCCTGTATCCATCCCTCACTCTATGCAGTACATGTGATACAATAACTGTCATGGGTTATTTTAGTAGCGACTCGCTGCGTTCATGTGTATGCGCTCGTAGTTTTATCAAGTATATCTACTGCAACGGTGCTTTTATATAATTTTATCTGCTTTTGAAATGTTGCTTCGTAAATTAGGTTCGTCTGTTGCTCTATATCCCCAACATCGACACGATGACTCTGCCGGTCAATGACTTTGGGCCCGACTCTTCGTGGTCTGCCTATTCAATGGTCGGTACGGCCTAACTGTATATCGATCCATTCAACGAAGTCATCATTACGTATGAAGCACACACACACACACACACACACACACACACACACACACACACACACACACGCTCGCACGCGCGCGCTCACACACACATTTCTTTTTACACGGCTTGTAAATGGAACCTCTGTGAGCCACAGGCTCTGCGAAATACTTCTTCCCTGTAAGTACCATCATATAGAGCGATTCATGCTCTCGCTGCCATCGACCAGCCAAGGGTCAGGTCTCATCGTCTAAGGAAGAGTGCACCAATGTATTTTATATAGGGAGCGTCATTTATGAAAATTAAAGGACAGAAACGGACTATCAGAGGATGGATGAAAGGATGAATGGATGGATAACAATGAGGTGGTTAGGAGGGAGGAGGAGGAGTAAGATAAATATAATGAAAGAGAGGAGAAGGAGGAAGAGGAGGAGGAGGAATGATTGATTGCTTGAAGCAGGGGGAGGAGTTGTGCTTGTAACTTGTCTACAAATGCCTCTTGGTGAGAGAAATGGCGACGATGAGAGGCAGACGGAGGGAAAGACTGAACTGTCACAACTCCGAGCTGTTGCATGTAATGAGTGAGCGGCAGGTGGGAGAAAGATGCAGTGTTGTAAGGAGATGGACATAATAAAAACAGCTTTGATTCACACGCTGATGCAGGGAAAGGAGGAGAACGATATGGTTGCAAGCAGCAGAGAATTTCATCGTGATCAACATGAATGAAAGTGCAAAAAGATAGAGTAAGCTTACAACTGAGGTATTCTTACTCAAAGCGATGGAGAGGAAAACAGCACTGTTGTTGATATGACCGTGTAGCTGATAATCCTTCTCCCAACACACAGAAAAGTGGAGTGCTGGACACGTGCCAAAAGGGTCACAGTAGGGACACGGTGACCAGTTCCTCCACCTAAGGTTAGCAACCGAAAGTCATCCATTTCCTGCCTCCACAAATTCAGTTTTCTCCTCTCTTACCGCAAGTTCACGCCACCCTTTCAATAACACACACACACACGCACACATACATGCATACTTCCCCACTTGCGTGTGCGTGCTTATATGCACATACAAATAGAAATATACATTTAAATGCGAACATACGCACCACAGCAGTTTTGTTTGTCACGAAAAACAAACCCCACTCTCCGCCCATGTCGCACACTGTGCCACATAGTCAAAAGCTGTCCGCTCCTAGAGAAACACTGGCAGCTCGGATTCCGCATCAGAGCACCTTGTATACACATGCGTCCGCAGAGTACCTCTCAGGTACCCCACACCACGATGTAGTCCCAAACACACCACTTAGACACGCTAGACCCCCACCTCCACCCCTCTCCCACCTCCACATACCCCACCACTATTACACTTGCGCCATCAACAACCTGCTTGCTGTGCCTCATCGATTACAGCGCCACCGCGTAGTGCGCCATCCTCTGCACAGGATCGACAACTCCTTCCTTGCCTAGAACTGTAGAAGACTCGTTGCTTTGTGACGCCTACGTCACTCTGAACGCTCTTTATCCTCTGACATGGAATGAATCTTGAGCTTGCCTTACGAATGTCCTCATGCCTTGATTTCATGGTCTTGCTTGATCTTAAAAGCCGCTTATCTCAGGCAAATAGAGAAACAAGAATGATATATCTCAGTGCGTGATTTACTTCAGTCGTAGTTTTTATGTTGTCGGCAAATAAGGAGAGTCGACAATATGCTGTCGTGGGACTTTTCCCTGCTGTTTTCATGAAGATATGTTTGTTCGTATTTGGATGACAGATAGGCACCTCTTTATCATCTTCGGTAAAGACATGAAAAATAGTACAAGTGATACAATGTGTTCTAAAGACGAGATCCACAGTGTGTATCTGTCAGTAGATGGCGAGAGAGAAAACGAAGAACCTCTCTCTTTTCACAGCCGCAACAGGTTGCAGGCGAAAAGCTTCGATGATTTCTCATTGCTAACAAAGTATTGTTACTTCGGTCCAAAGAGGATGTACGTTTCTGTAAAGGAAATGGTTATCCAATTGTCGTCATTCTGTATGTACTTTTCACTGATGCGATAATTTTTCCAGCAGTACGATAGATGCAACAAAAGCATCAGCGAACGTAGGCAAATATCTTTTGACGTGGCGCCACCTTGTACCGTGAGTTATGTGCGATGGTACAGGAACTGCTGTTTCATCAGCTTTATCGTGCTAGCCTTGACGTACACTGTACAGTACAATCAAGCCTCACTGTAGCGTTACCTGTAAAAGTTTGAGGAAACAATGTATTATGCACGTCTTTGAGCAAGATGTAGCCATAAAGAACCGTAGAATTAAAAAAAAAAACTAAACTGAAAGTGCCCATGAATGCCCTTGAGGATTAAAAAAGGAAGAGGCCATTTTTAATATCAAGCGTGGTTTTCTCCCTTTGCTCTGTTGACGGTGTAGCGAAACGATCCATATAGCGGTTTCGTAGGGCCAATTCCTTCTTGAAGATACGTATTTGTAAAAGTTGGATATACCTAAACCAAAAGTATAATTTCTTTGGGGATTAAAACACGACTCTTGAGACATTGTTGAGACTAGCGGCTGGCCGTGGCCAGAGAAGCTTGCAGTAGGGGGGTCGGGCAGAGGGAGGCGACCCATTAGTGGAGGTTGTGTGCCTCCTTCTCTCTCCCCTGCGTGGATGAAGGAGAAAGAGGGCTCCATGTGACCGTCCTGGGAGAAGGATGCGGCAGCCAGTGTACGGGAATGGCCTGGGCCTGTCTTCCCCGATGGTCTGGTGATTGATTCGGGTGTGAACAGGGCCCGCCATGTATGGCCTGACCCCCTCCCCATCGCTGTTTGCTCGTGGACAGAAATCCATACAGGCGGCGGCTCGGGCGGCTTGCCGGTTCGGGTAATGATATATTAGGATGCCGTGAATCATCTCGTCCTGGTCAGGCAGGAATTGCCATGCCCGCGGCGGCGGAGAAAAAGTGACGAGAAGCATCGGGTCCTGGGGTCTTGATCAAATCAGGGCCTGCTTTGTTGCACGGCTATCTCGGAGGCGGTGGCAGTGGTGGCAGGAATGGTAGGGGTGGTGACGGTAGCGGTGGTGGTGATGGTGGTAGGAGTGGGAGTGGTGGCGATGGTAGTGCTGGTAGTGGTGGTGGCAGAAGTGAAGTGGTAGTGATGGTAGTAGTGGTGGTAGGAGTGGGAGTGGTGGCGATGGTAGTGCTGGTAGTGGTGGTGGCAGGAGTGAAGTGGTAGTGATGGAAGTAGTGGTGGTAGGAGTGGGAGTGGTGGTTGTTGGTAGATGTGGTGGTAGGAGTGGGAGTGATGATGGTAGTGGTGGTAGGAGTGGGAGTGGTGGTTGTTGGTAGTGGTGGTGGTAGGAGTGGGAGTGGTAGTAGTGATGGTGGTGGTGGTGATAGGAGGGGAGGTGGTGGTGATGGTAGTGGTGGTGGTGGTAGAAGTGGGAGTGGTGGTGTTGGCAGAGGTGGTGGTGGTAGGAGTGGGAGTGGTGATGTGGGTAGTGGCTGTGGTGGTAGCAGTGGGAGTAGTAGTGGGAGTGATGGTAATGGTGATGGGAGTGGAGATGTTAGTGCTTTTAGTGGTGGTGGTGGTAGGAGTGGGAGTGGTGGTGATGGGAGTGGTGGTGGCAGGAGTGGGAGTGGTGGTGATGGTAGTGATGGTGGTGATGGTGATGTGATGATGGTGATGGTGATGGTAGTGATGGTGGTGGTGGTGGCATGAGTGGGAGTGGTGGTGATAGTGGTGGTGGTCGTGGTGGCAGTGATGGTGGTGGTAGGAGTGGGAGTGGTGGTGATGGTAGTGGTGATGGTGATGGTAGTGATGGTGGTGGTGGTGATGGTAGTGATGGTGGTGGTGGTGGCAGGAGTGGGAGTTGTGGTGCTAGTGGTGGTGATGTTGGTGGTAGGAGTGGGAGTGGTGGTGATGGTGGTGGTGGTGGCAGTGATGGTGGTGGTAGTGATGATGGTGATGGTAGTGATGGTGGTGGTGATGGCAGGAGTGGGAGTGGTGGTGATGGTAGTGATGGTGGTGGTAGAAGTGGGAGTGGTCGTGATAGTGGTGGTGATGGTAGTGGCAGGAGTGGGAGGGGTAGAGATGGTGATGGCAGAAGTGGGAATGGTTGTGATGGTAGAAGTGGAGTAGTGGTATGGTAGCGGCGCCGTGGCAGTGGTTGTGATAGGAGTTGTGTGGTAATGATGAAAGTTGTGGCAAAGGTTATTGAATAGTTGGTTTTGTGGCGTTGTTGATGTTGACCGTGGTGGTGCTGGGGGTGTTTAATATTGGTGGCGGTAGCTTGGGAACGACAGCGGTGGTAGGAGTGTAGTACAGATGGTGGTGTTTTGGTGGTTGTTGTGGCGTTGGCAAGACTGGGTGATCGTGGAGGTGTTAATTTTGATGGTGATTGTGGCGGCGCAAGTGAAGATGCTGCTGATGGTGGTGGTGATACTTGTGGTATTGATGATGGAAGAGTGTCAGTAGCTGTGCAGGTGGCAATGGAAGTCATGGGATTTGTGTGGGACAGATGATGGCGATGTCGTGGAAATGTCAATACTTTCCTTAGTAATAGGAGTAGTAGTAGGGATGAGAAGAGTAGTGGAGATAATGGAATCGACGGAAGTAATGGATAATGAAAGTAGAGATGTCAATCGTGGGAACAGCGTCGGAAACTGTAATGGTGGAGGTGGCCTTTGGAGCAGTGCAGTGGTGAAGGTGGTGGAAGGAGTTCTGTTCATTGCACCTGCTTGTGTGGCGACTGTTATGCTCTAAGGTCGAGTAAAGTGATGATAATATGGTAGTGTTTACGAAAACGATAGCAGTGAAAAGCCCACCATTTTCACATTTGGTAAGAGAAACTAGCCAGCTGGATGACCAAACACAAACCTTAACATTAGTGCCTTTATAAATTTTTGTAATTAAATTTTTTTAACGAGCTGACCATGGACATAATCAATGAAAATGTAAGTACATTAATCCGTGCATCAGTAGGAAGCAAAGTATTCGCCATTGTATACGATGAAATGTGAGTTGCGATTGTTAGTCAGTTGTGTGGTCAGTTGTTGATTCATATACGAAGTATCTTTCTTTCATAGACTGGCTCTACTGTACTGGTAACATTTCGCTTACAATTTTTGTTCATTCTCTGTGCAAGAAAGCTTGACATGACGACATCGATATCGTTGAATGTGGTCTTTCTCTGTTTTTGAGGATGGGGGGTGGGGGGTGGTGGATGGGGGGTGGGAGGTGGGGTGTTGCATTATTCCCGATCATGCTTTGGTAAATAATGTTGTATTCGTATGAATGATTCTACGCTTTACGTCTTGCAAATGAACAAAAACAGCAAAACGAAAAAAAAGTATTATTAATGAAGATGTAGTCTGAATTGTTTTCAGGGGGAACCGTGCATGTATGAGGTCAATTTGTGATGTATGGCGATCAGAATTCCAAAAGAAAAAAGCAGTGGCATTTAATCTTTTGGAACAGCATGATATATTTTGGTGAGTTTTTGTTCTCAGTCGATGACAGGCGATTATTTTTTATAATGCTTATCCATCTCCTCTAACCCTATACCATCTATGAATACCCCTCTCTCTCTCTCTCTCTCTCTCTCTCTCTCTCTCTCTCTCTCTCTCTCTCTCTCTCTCTCTCTCTCTCTCTCTCTCTCTGAGTCCGATACTATTTGCACTCTTTATTAACTTTGTTGCAATTTTGTCCATAAAAATGGCAAACACGGGATACAAATGCAGAGTGGTAGGAAGAATATTTCCCTCTTATTTTCGCGGATGATGTGGCGCTATTGTACACGACTCCTACGGGTCTTCAGACTCAGATAAATAATCTTGAATACGCATCAAAACAAGTTGGTCTCAGGGTAAGTACATGTAAAGACAAGACAAAAGTCATGATTTTCCGTCGAGGAGGGTTCTTATCACAAGGAGAGAAATAGTTTTTTAGTGGAGACTCGTTGACAGTTGTAAATGCGTTCAAGTACCCTGGATACACCATTACGACCACTATCAGAAACGGTAGACCTTTGGAATGTAGCAACTAAAGAGAAACGGAAAACTTTTTAATTATTAAAAACATCGCGGGCACTTAGCACTCGTAATCCGACATTATTCTTTAACTTATTTGATGCATAAGTACAATCTTTGTTACTGTACGCGTCAGAGCTCTGGGGATTAAAATAAGACCTCAATGTGGAGAGGTCTCACTTATTTGCGTGCAAGAGTATTTTTAATGTCGACACCAAGACACCAACTACTCTGGTTTACGGAGAAACGAGAAGATTCTCTCTTATGATAAATAGCTCGGTTAGAGCTGTGAAATATTGGTTTAAATTGTCAAAAATGCCAGACCATCGGCTACCCAAGCAAGCACTTCTTATGCTGTCCAGTGCTAAACTGGCTGAACTCTATTGAAGAATGTCTGTGCAAGTGGGGTTTTGCCTTCGTATGGCAGAAAAGGTTTCTTGAAAAACTTAAAGATCAGGCTCCAAGATTGCTATAGGCAAGAATGGCATTGCAAGATCAATGTTAATGATCGATTTGCGCAATACAGATCCTTTAAACATGATATCCAAAGTGAAAAATACTTAAGTAACATCAATATGACAAAATTTAGAGTAGCATTTACGCTCTTTAGATTAGGAAGAAACGAATTACGAAGTAATGTGTTTAATAACGAAGAGAAACGCTGTCCATTCTGCAGAGATTTTATTGAAGACGAAACTCATTTCTTGCTTAAATGTTCCCTATATAATGCGCTTAGAGGGAGGTACCTAGAGAGTTATATAGAATACATGGATACTAGGGGCCGCACGATTGAATTCCTAATAAACGGTCAAGGGTACATACAAACGAAAAAGGTTGCCATGTTCATTTACTATGCCATGAAGTGGGCAACATATTGGCGATTAATATGGGTACAATTTTACATACCACTAAGTATTGTATCTCTGTATACATCATGTGTATATGGATAGCAACCACATGCTACCACACTGATTGTTTTTCGAAATGTAGTTTGTCTATTATGTAACAAATTGTCGATGTTCCCCCAAATATTGTAACATTGTGACGGGCTGCCGGCCTAACAATAAAAAAGTCAAAGTCAAGTCTCTCTCTCTCTCTCTCTCTCTCTCTCTCTCTCTCTCTCTCTCTCTCTCTCTGTCTCTCTGTCTCTGTTTCTCTCTGTCTCTTTGTCTCTCTCTCTCTCTGTCTGTCTCTCTCTCTCTCAGTCTCTCTGTTTCTCTCTGTCTTTCTCTCTGTCTCTCTGTTTCTCTATGTCTCTCTGTCTCTCTCTGTCTCTCTCTGTCTCTCTCTGTCTCGCTCTGTATCTCTCTGTCTCTCTCTGTCTCTCTCTGTCTCTCTCTCTCTCTCTCTCTCTCTCTCTCTCTCTCTCTCTCTCTCTCTTTGTCTCTCTCTCTCTCTCTCAATCTCACCCCATGTATTATTTTCATTCCTTGCTCCCTAAGGCGATGGCTGCTCAGATCTAAGTCTGCATGATACGGTGATAAACTTCTCAGCTTATCTTTCGTGAATGCCATCCACAAGCACCCGTCACGCCTTTCATTTCCCCCTGATTTGTGTGAAAAACCCATTCACTTAAACCGCTTACCGAGCATATGGTTGGAGCTGCGGCCTTTCTGAATGTCCTACCGGTCTTTGTAGTGTTTTTTAAACCCCTGCAAGCCATTAGAATAATCTGGGCTGTGCCGTGCCAAGCCTTTGTGTAGCTACAGGGCCCCCAAGTGCAGTCTTGAAGAAGCTGCTCGGCAGCACCCCAGCAGTCACCTGACCAAACAGCCTCTTTTCCTCCTGAACTTGTTGATGAAAAGTCTTCTTCCGATCATTAAGCTCGTTCGCCTCATTAGGCTTCCGTCTTGCCCAGCTTTCAAAGGCGGCCGCGATACCTTGATGTCCCGCAACGGACGGGTAGCTTTTGCGTCACGGAGAGAGTGTTCCGCACTCCTCGCTGCCAGTAAAGGCAAAGCTTTTGGTGCGTCTGGAGTGACTATAGATGAATTTCTCCCATCCTCAGCAGCCTATTCAATTTCCCCTATTACCCGCGGCAGGACGTTGATGGCGTTTTTGCCAATTTTGACTGTTGTCAAATGGCATTGAGCCACCGAGTGCTGGGGATCATTATTGGAGGAATGTTAGTATTGATTTCTTCCCAAAGCCCACGGCCCACACAAAAGAGCGCGAGGAGGGGGAAAAGGGGATGTCGAGGCAAGGTCCATTGATGGCTTATGAAATAGCCTGCGTTGCGTAACTGGCTTTCCGCCTCTTTTTTCTTTTTTCTCTTTTTTCTTCCCTTTTTTTAAGCGACCCTCCGGACCACTTACTGCTGAGGCAAATTTTAACTCCGCAGCACATATTTGACCTTCTCGTTATTCTGGAATGACCTTCCGTCTTTCGGCATGGAATATTTCTCCTTTTGCTCTTTGCAGTCAACGACAGGGGGAGGCGGCCTATCCTTACTCGTGTTGTGTGCGTGCACCTTCTTCTTCCTTCTACAAACAAAGCTGCTGTACTGTCCATCCCGGGATTTTACGGCAGCCGATTAAGCGACCTATCTATCATCGTTCGTGGCCCGGGAACCATGGAAGCTTGGCTGCGGTGATAGGGCTATCTCGGCTTGGGTGGCTGGCGTCGTTAACGCGATTTCCTTCCCAAATTCAGTGCTGATTAGGTTGGCTCAAAAATTGACACAGGCCGAGTGGGCAAGATGCTCAACCGCCTCTTGACATTTAGAGCACAGAGACTGCAACGAGGGAGGTGGGCGGAGTGAGGGAAGAAAGGAAAGCTGAAGTTGGGGAACGAGGAGTGGTAGGGGGGAAGAGAGCGGGGGAGGGGGGTGGGGGAGAGGCAGGATGCCGATTTGCGTCAAGTGAGGACCAGGGGGAGTGGGCGGGCTAGAGAGACGGATAAGGACGTGTGGAGGGCGAGAGGTCAGTGCTGGGGTGGAGAGTATCTGTCACGGGGGACGGGGAGGACAGACGAGGAGGGACGACAGATCAGCGGTCGCAAAGAGCATCTGTCGTCCATCTGAACTGGCCTGCATGTCATACAAAGACGGACGACCCCTGATGAGTGGACGAAAGCAGTGCTCTCCACGCCTGGGAGAAAGACAACATTTTGCACAACACACGTTTTAGTACAGAAGAACGTTGTGATGTGCATTATCGGGAGCAGTGCCTGCAAATCAGTTGAACCCTATTGTCATCAGTGATACATGTCAGCCAAATGACGCTCTCAAGACAGATGGTGTGGGTATCAAGTAAACGTGCAGGTTGCCAAAGAGGAGACAGATCTGGGGAGAAAAACGCGTCGCTGAAAACATCAAGCACACTCTTTTCTTTCCTCCCTTCCTCTGTTTTTGTGTGTTCATTCATTCGTTTGTTCATTCATCCATTCATCCATTATTTTTTATGCCTAATACTTTTGCAGAGGTTTGACGCAATCCCTTGAGGAAATATGACAGTTATTGTCACTGATAACTTGTATCATTGTTAATCGTGGGCCATCGGAGTTCGTCATCGGCGTGATTGATCATTGATTGCTCCCTACATCTTGCAGTAAAGTGGGCCGTCTCTGCCCACTCGTCAGATGCTCAGTGAGACTGTGTGGCCTTTTGAAGTAATTCTAACAAGTTGTTTGTTAAGAGGTGGCTTCGTCGATACATCGCGAACTGTTCTCCTGTGCGTGATATGCGTGCATGTGCATGTACGAGAATACAGTTCAACCATGGTTCATGAATTGTTGCGTTGATGATGAGAATCAGTCTTATTTTTCTATTATTTCATCGCACCATTCTAACGAACTGAACACCCCTAATACTTGTTGTATGATGTGAGATCAAATGTGCAGGGTAAATGGAGGGGACTCCGGTCAGGGCGGTTTGTCAATGATCTGTGGAACTCCATGGAATCTCCTTGACAAAGACAGACAGGAGCTCACTGTCGCCCCAGTGGTGTTTAGCCACAGCTCCTGTGACCTGCCTTAGACATTAGCTGACAAAGGTGGAAGACGAAATATGGGTGTACCTGCTGACTGACTGCTAATGCTGTTCTTCACCCCGCCATAGGTTTCTATTTCAGTGTCTACAAGACGTGGACAGGACAGAATCTAACGAGTGGAAAAAAACTCTGCTGTAATGGAAACGCATGCATTACAGTCGTTCGCCAGTGCCACCGTCGATCACGTCATTGTCTGTCGATCAGCCGTCTCCCATGGTTTGTTGGGTTGTTTCGGGGTGATCTCATCAAGTGCCAGGAGGACAAAGGCTCTTGAGGAAGAGAAAGAGCGAGACAGAAAAATAGAGAGAAGCGCGGAGACCATGGGGAGGATGACGCCATCGGGCCGCCGTCCCAGTCCGTCATGGCAACCCGGAGAGCGGCGGGGGATGGTGGGGGTGGGGGTGGAGGTGGGGAGAACGGTCGGAAGGGGGGGGGGGGGGGGGGGGCGGCGGTGCGAGGGCCGAGGGAGGGAGAGGGGATGGCAGGGAAGACGCCCCGGCGGCTGGCGGCTGCTGTCAGGAGGCAGCCTCCCCGAGCAGACCCGGTGGCCATTGATTCCTGCATCCCCCTAATTATGCCTTTTCGCCGCGGATCAATAGCGACGGTCTCTGATAAAAACACCACAGTTAGAGTTCATGATTATCTATCGCCCGGCAGATTGCTACGGATATTTGAAACCGATGCATGTGGGTCACGTCCTGCCGGCCTGGAATAATGGCGCGCATTGACCGCGCTAGTGCTTGGACAGGGCTTCGGGAGGCAGATTTGTCGAGGAGGTTTTCTTTCCCACAGTCACTGGAAACAAAGGCGTCCGAAGTGGCCTGACCAATCTGAAATGAAAAGAATCGGGTGAAATGTTCGTCCTGGGGACGATTATTGCAAAATCTAGTTGGTTTTTCATCAACATAATGGAAGCAGAAGATGTCAGAAATATGGGGATCCTCTTTCGATTAAATCGTTGTCGTAACCCATCGAATTTCCTGGAATGACCACGGTGTTTATGTCATCAAGGAAGTTTGCTCATGGCCCTTTTTGACACCGGCTATGGAAACTTTATCACAGATCCGCGGCGTCCATTATCACGGAGGGCACTGTGAACATTGTAATTAAAGCAATTGTTTGTATGATTGACTTCATGGGATCGTGAGTATGGTAGGTGCAGTGTTTTGTTGACGCATGCGATATCAATTACTATGTCAATGACAACAAAACCAATGTGCGGTTTTTATTATTTCCTGTAATGCTCTCAAGCCCATGTTAGATGAGACGAGACTGCAAACCGTAGCCCTCACCGTAATGTCGTTGTCCTGGATGCGGGTGGCCCTTCCCTCCCTAGGGAGTCGGGGTGACGTGGAGACGGAGAACCGTGCTGACCCAAAGGAGAGTTGCCGTGTGGCGCTCCGTGACATGCAGAGGGAAAGGCAAGGCGCAGTTGGGATCCGGACTCATGAGCCCCACTGGGCTTATTATAGGCCCGTTGACACGGTGCAGTCTCGTAATCGATTCGAAACAAGATTACCACGAAGAGCCACTCCCGTCCTC
Organism: Theodoxus fluviatilis; assembly: GCA_034096865.1. NCBI lineage: Eukaryota > Metazoa > Mollusca > Gastropoda > Cycloneritida > Neritidae > Theodoxus > Theodoxus fluviatilis. Next base: position 7,091 of record JAWQFJ010007057.1, on the reverse strand, counting down.
CGATGACGGATTCCCTCTTTGTTAGACAGCGCGTCGGGCTTCCGGTGCTACAACTCTTTTCTTGAAAGCTCACTTGTTGATTGCTATTGGAAATCGGAATCGAGTATAGAATGACGAATATTGGGTCCTTAAGAATGTCAATCGATCAACATTTTTGTTGAGTTTGCGATGATGGCACTGCCCACTGCAGCTGCAGTTTTCTTCCTGCTGCCTGTGCTGCTGTTGCTGCCATAGTTGCTGCTGGCTGTGCTGCTGTTGCTGCCATAGTAGCTGTTGCCATAGTTGCTGCTGCCATAGTTGCTGCTGCCATAGTTGCTGTTGCCATAGTTGATGTTGCCATAGTTGCTGTTGCCATTGTTGCTGTTGCTGCCATAGTTGCTGCTGCCATAGTTGCTGCTACCATAGTTGCTGCTGCCATAGTTGCTGTTGCCATAGTTGCTGCTGCCATAGTTGCTGCTGCCATAGTTGCTGCTGCCATAGTTGCTGCTGCCATAGTCGCTGCTGCCATAGTCGCTGTTGCCATAGTTGCTGCTGCCATAGTTGCTGCTGCCATAGTTACTGCTGCCATAGTTGCTGCTGCCATAGTTGTTGCTGCCATAGTTGCTGCTGCCATAGTTGCGGCTACAGTTGCTGTTGCTGCCATAGTTGCTGCTGCGGCCATAGTTGCTGTTGCTGCCATAGTTGCTGCTGCCATAGTTGCTGTTGCTGCCATAGTTGCTGCTGCTGCAGTTGCTGTTGCTGCCATAGTTGCTGCTGCCATAGTTCCTGTTGCCATAGCTGCTGTTGCCATAGTTGCTGCTGCAGTTGCTGTTGCTGCCATAGTTGCTGCTGCCATAGTTGCTGTTGCTGCCATAGTTGCTGCTGCTGCAGTTGCTGTTGCTGCCATAGTTGCTGTTGCCATAGTTCCTGTTGCCATAGCTGCTGCTGCCATAGTTGCTGCTGCTGCAGTTGCTGTTGCTGCCATAGTTGCTGTTGCCATAGTTGCTGCTGCCATAGTTGCTGCTGCTGCAGTTACTGTTGCTGCCATAGTTGTTGCTGTTACAGTTGCTGTTGCTGCCATAGTTGCTTTTGCCATAGTTGCTGCTGCCATAGTTGCTGTTGCTGCCATAGTTGCTGCTGCTGCAGTTGCTGCTGCTGCCATAGTTGCTGCTGCTGCAGTTGCTGTTGCTGCCATAGTTGCTGTTGCCATAGTTGCTGCTACAGTTGCTGTTGCTGCTACAGTTGCTGTTGCTGCTACAGTTGCTGTTGCTGCTACAGTTGCTGTTGCTGCTACAGTTGCTGATGCGGCCATAGTTGCTGCTGCCATAGTTGCTGTTGCCATAGTTGCAGTTGCCGCCATAGTTGCTGTTGCCATAGTTGCTGCTGCCATAGTTGCTGCTGCTGCAGTTGCTGTTGCCATAGTTGCTGCTGCTACAGTTGCTGTTGCTGCCATTGTTGTTGCTGCTACAGTTGCTGTTGCCATAGTTGCTGCTGCCATAGTTGCTGCTGCTGCAGTTGCTGTTGCTGCCATAGTTGCTGCTGCCATAGTTGCTTGTTGCCATAGTTGCTTGTTGCCATAGTTGCTGCTGCCATAGTTGCTGCTGCTGCAGTTGCTGTTGCTGCCATAGTTGCTGCTGCCACAGTTGCTGTTGCTGCCATAGTTGCTTTTGCCATAGTTCCTTGTTACCATAGTTGCTGCTGCCATAGTTGCTGCTGCTGCTGTTGCTGCCATAGTTGTTGCTGCTACAGTTGCTGTTTCTGCCATAGTTGCTGCTGCTGCTGCTGTTGCCATAGTTGTTGCTGCTACAGTTGCTGTTGCTGCCATAGTTGCTGCCGCCCTAGTTGCTGTTGCCATAGTTGCTGCTGCCATAGTTGCTGTTGCCATAGCTGCTTTTGCTATAGTTGCTGTTGACATAGTTGCTGCTGCCATAGTTGCTGTTGCCATAGTTGCTGCTGCCATAGTTGCTGTTGCCATAGTTGCTGCTGCTGCAGTTGCTGTTGCTGCCATAGTTGCTGCTGCCATAGTTGCTGTTGCTGCCATAGTTGCTGCTGCCATAGTTGCTGTTGCCATAGTTGCTGATGCCATAGTTGCTGTTGCCATAGTTGCTGCTGCCATAGTTGCTGCTGCTGCAGTTGCTGTTGCTGCCATAGATGTTGCTGCTACAGTTACTGTTGCTGCCATAGTTGCTGCTGCCATAGTTGCTGTTGCCATAGTTGCTGCTGCCATAGTTGCTGCTGCTGCAGTTGCTGTTGCTGCCATAGATGTTGCTGCTACAGTTACTGTTGCTGCCATAGTTGCTGCTGCCATAGTTGCTGTTGCCATAGTTGCTGCTGCCATAGTTGCTGCTGCTGCAGTTGCTGTTGCTGCCATAGTTGTTGCTGCTGCCATAGTTGCTGTTGCCATAGTTGCTGCAGCCATAGTTGCTGTTGCTGCAGTTGCTGTTGTTGGCGTAGTTGCTGCTGCTACATTTGCTGTTGCTGCCATAGTTGCTGTTGCCATAGTTGCTGATGCTACAATTGCTGTTGCTGCCATAGTTGCTGTTGCTATAGTTGCTGTTGCCATAGTTACTGTTGCTGCAGTTGCTGTTGCTGCCAAGTTGCTGCTGCTGCAGTTGCTGTTGCTGCCGTAGTTGCTGCTGCTACAGTTACTGTTGCCATAGTTGCTGCTACCATAGTTGCTGCTGCCATTGTTGCTGCTGCCATTGTTGCTGTTGCCATAGTTGCTGCTGCCATAGTTACTGTTGCCATAGTTGCTGTTGCCATAGTTGCTGTTGCCATAGTTGCTGTTGCCATAGTTGCTGCTGCCATAGTTGCTGTTGCCATAGTTGCTGCTGCCATAGTTGCTGTTGCCATAGTTGCTGCTGCCATAGTTGCTGTTGCCATAGTTGCTGCTGCTATCTCCACTGGTACTTTGGGGAAAAGAAAGAAAACCCGATGATCTATGCCGGTTAGGATGGAGTCACGTTGAGCCCCGAATGCAGGTGACAAGTCGCCTGATGAAATGCTCACCTGTAACTTTCAGATGCCATTTGTTCGCAAAGAAGAAGATAATTACAAAAGGTTAAAGGTGTGGATTTATACAGTGACACGTCACCCGTGTCAGGGTCTCAAACAGTTTTACACTTTACACTTTGACCAGTGAACCACTTGATCAATCCTTCACTGGCACCTGACCACAAGCACAGTGACAAACACTTCAGACGCACACAATCAGGCACCAGCACCAACTTCTCTCCTGGGGAGGATTCCAACCCGGTGTTGGCTCATGGCCGCATACGAGGGTTAATCGCACTACAGTGTGCCATCACAGCCGTTTCAGGTACCCGGTTTTACTCCTTCTTGGAGGGAAGCATCTTGCTGAAGGACGCAACTCTGGAAACTGCGCACCTCCGAACGCCGCACCTACTTGTCGCAAGCGACTACAGGTCAAACGCGCCAAGCACTCGGTCACAGGGCCCTACAACATGACACAAGTTTAACGCCCTATCAGCCCATGTAGGCTATGTAAGACCATTAATCACGAAAGTCCCTGTAGCTGGTTAGAGTAAGAGCAAGCCATGTCACAATTTCCCTAGTTATTCGCCTCGAACAAAATGCGCAAGGAGACGATTGGGCCTGTTCTTACCCATTGCCCACGGGGGAATCATCTCCTAAAATGACATTGATGAATGAGCAGTTGGACAGCGTGTTTGGATCGATAGGTAAAGCTCGTTACTCCTCTTGGCATTATGCCGTATTAACTATGCTTTAAAAAAATCGTCAAAAAACAACTGCTGCTTTTGATTGCATTGCTTAACGAGAGTTTTGAGAACGCAGTTCACATGGATAGGAGAAGGAGGATGTCCATGATGAAGAGGTAGAGTGCGAAACCAGAGGTAGTGGTCCTTGCTGAGGGCATCTGATGGATTGGGGCTTGGCGTGGCGGAACCATAGACGTGGCCAAGTGTCTGTCTGACAGGCAACGTCAGCGTGCGTTCATCAGGAAATGGAGATCAACACTACGTAGGAGCTTGAGGTCAAGACTGCACGGTTTTGCTGAGGAGGTGGTCCTCCATAGAACTCCCTTCAGCAGTTCTGAAACCACGACTAATTCTGGTTGTGGTAGCCATGCTAAGATTTGCAGTGAGACAAAACTGGATGTATTAACGGGGACTGACTTTTGTGTGTTGATGTCTGGACCGATGTTTTTAAAATAAGGTGAGTTATCTAAACCTGTAAATATTGACCGAATTATTCATGACAAATCCGATCCAGCATTCGCCTGAGGGAGCTTGACATCAATCAGATTAAAGCTGAGTGTAATGATATCAATCCCCCAGCAAGAGAGGGCTGTGAACCAGAGAAAATGCTTATTCTTAGAAAAGACTTCTGTTCTGCTGAATCACGCTACTAAATGAAATCATGCTGATGGACACCACTGACGCAATGCGCTCTGGTCTGTAATGTAAAAAGTCTGTGTTTAGTCTTGTTAGTTTAGCTTCTAGTGGTCAGCATAAACCGATTTGATCATGGATCTTTCTTTCCCTGCTGAGGTTTTTGCTGGATATAAGAATGTGGTACAGTCAAGTTATTGTTGTCACATGTGTACAGTAGTCGCTGAGCTTTTGTGTAGAGTCTGGATGCTGTGTGATGTTGTGGTCTGATAAAACGAGAGGACATATATATGCTTAACTCTTATTGGGCGAAGATTTTGAAAGCACCGTTTTGAAGAGAGGGCGCTTTCACTTCATTGCAATGGAAGGCTGAAAGAAAGGGACAGGGCAGTTCGTGGGGCATTGTGTGAATTCGAAATGTAGATTAAGAGGATGGGACGCACCGGGTGGACAATAATATCTGGGAACTTAAAGTGGCAAACTGACTGTTGGGTCACCGAGAAGGGGCGGCGTAGCGGGATGATGGATGGGTGGGTGGGGTGGATGGAGTGGGTGGAGGGATCATTGATGTGGGTGTTGGAGCTGAGGTCGGGCTTGTTGAGGGAGCAGCTGGAGTACGACACAGAGGACGATGCTCGGGCCCTGGACTATCCAGTGCATTAGCCTGATTACCCAGCACCCACTATGGCGACCACTATGCTGCTTCGTGATGGATAGAGATGAAGCAAGGGCGATAACTGAGGAGACCAAGCGGGATTCGCCACCAGGCGGCGTTAGCTGCAATCGCGGCAACACCTACCTCTGGAGAACCCAGGACCCTTGATTGAATTGCCTCCCCCTCGTACTTTTTTTTCCTACCCTCGCCTATTCCGCTCGGCAGTCGTCCGTAATCTCTCTCTCTCTCTCTCTCTCTCTCTCTCTCTCTCTTTCTCTCTCTCTCTCTTTCTCTCTCTCTCTCTCTCTCTCTCTGTTTCTCTCTCTCTCTCTCTCTTTCTCTCTCTCTCTCTGTTTCTCTCTCTCTCTGTTTCTCTCTCTCTCTCTCTCTCTCTGTCTCTCTCGCTCTCTCTCTCTCTCTCTCTCTCTCTCTCTCTCTGTGTGTCTCTCTCTCTCTCTCTGTCTCTCTCTGTCTCTGTCTCTCTGTCTCTCTCTCTCTCTCTCTATCTCGCTCGCTCGCTCCCCCCTTGCTCCCCCTCGCTCCCTCCCCAACCCCCCCCCCTCCCCCCTCCACCCCTAAAAAGTATATGCCTACCTGTCAATATTATGTGGGTGAGTATGAGCGCGTGCGCGTGTGTGTCTGTGTGTTTGTTTGTCTGTCTGTTTAGTCAGTCCGCATGTTCAGTCAGTCTGTCTACCTGCCTTCTTGCCCGCAATTGTACATGTCTGCTTGCCTACATGTCTGTCTGTTTGCCTGCTTACATGCCTGCCTGCCTGCCCTACTGTCTGTCCGTTCATCCGTTCGTCCGAAAGTGAGTGCAGGCGTGCATCCGAGAGCCATGTGTACGTGCGTTCTGTTAAGAGTGAGTATTTCAGTGTAAGAAACAATTCTTCCCCAAATCTACCCAGTTCTTCCCTTCTTGCACGAAAACCTTCAACAATACACAACACACACCACCACCACCACCCCCCCGGCACCCCGCCCCCCCACCCCGCCCCCCCGCCCCCCGCCCCCCCCCCCCCAAAAAAAAAAAATCAATTTCATGCTAATGCGAGGGGAATCTTTGGTGAAGGGGGAAGACCAAATTTTCCTGCAAGGACCACTTTTCAGGGCCCAAAGCTTGAAGGCATTCTCTGTGCATTGGGTTTATTTCTGTACGTACAGGGGCCTTGTCACAGCTGCTTGCCTTACGCCAATTTGTACCGTACTTGGGAAGGGAAACATGTTAGCGTGGACCCCAGCTTCTCCTCCTGACCAAATTGCTTGTTTTTGACATCTGGATGCAGTGAAGGGGAGAGGCCTGCCTTTGTGTGCTGTAGTCACCACTGTTTCCCAGGCACAGGGCACTGCAAACAAGGGAAGAAAACTAGCCCTGCTTCCCAGCTACACAGTCGCACAATCGTTGGCCAGGAAGTGGTAAATTCCTAAATTGAAAATGGAGGTGACCACTTTAGGGAGGGTTTTGAGCCCTTTGACAGGTGAAACAAGATGAAGGGCGTCAGTGTGCTAGGCACAGGGAACTCGGGTTTGAACAGACTATGTCAGATCATTGAACATGTCAGGAAAAGCATTTTGCACAGGTGATTTGTGGAGTATAAACCTTGATGTAGCTGGTTTTGACCTCTCCGCAATACTAGTCTTTGTTTTAGGAAATAGTTTTTTGTTCAAAAACATTTATGGGGCCGTCCCAAGACTATTTATTACAGAAAATGCATGTCTGTTGTCTGGTAAGTATAAGACACATGCTGGGTTTTTCCAGGAAGAATTACTACTGTACTCAGTCAGCTGGAGCGGATGGTAGCAAAGGAATTTCTTTTGATGACATGTCCGCTCAGTGGTGTCGCCAAACCGTCTGACATTATCCCATTCACTGCTTCCTGCAAACGTACGCGACACTACTCCACACGGACTGACTGAGCACGTGGCACTGTGGATTCAAAGGTCAGGCTGGGACCTTGCGGCAGCAGAAATGATCGGAAATTGTGCGTTGTGCCTCTTGCTGTTGCGCAGCCTCACCAGAGGCAGGAAAAAAACACTCTTTGCACGTTCCGCTTCTAAGGAAGCGATTGGTACACGATCAGCAG
>JAWQFJ010007056.1:0-7500 GCA_034096865.1 Theodoxus fluviatilis | reverse complement strand
CACCCTAGCTTTTCATGTAATGGCTTTGTAAAGAAACGATTCGCCTACACATTACTTTCAAACTGCTTTACAGTCTATGCTATGTCGTTTGACCACCTCGTCATCAAACTAATGGCGTCCGACGATGGTAATCTCGACGCATAAAGAAGGCAGAGAGCCACAGGAACTTTACCATCTCCACTCCCCGTCTGTTCACGATTCAGTCACTCCGCAACGAGACTTCTCAGGTCATACTGCTACCTCGGCTGGGACATCGCAGGCAGAACATTTTGCCCAAAACTGCCACTCAGGGATTAGTGCTGCCTCAAACACTGCTGCCAGTAGTCGCAAGTAATAGTGGTAGAGTGCCTTCACTACAGGACTGCATAGGAACTCTCGAACCCAGGAATCCAGGAATGTGCGTCACGAACATTGATCGTGGATCGCCTTTGTCCATTTGGTTTCGGTTTAATCAGTCGTTTGAGGTTTACCATACTTCGAGAGAACTCGACTGCATATTTAGTGCTCTTTCTTTAATTAGGAATTATCTATTCTGGTCCAAGGTCCATTGTTTGGCTTGCTTTGCTCTGGTTTGCTGTTATTTATTCATGCCAGGTTTGATTTGGCTAGATCAGGTTTACTTTAGCTTGCTGTAAAACCCCCGTTTTTATTGACCTATTTGGATGAGAACGGTGTGCTTTCTGCCATTGAGAACCAGATTCGATGAGGCAAACATTCGCGTTTTCCCAACTCATTCCCCTCGAGGCGTCTGGATGTTGCTCATTTAGACTGAGAGAAAATCAAACGCCGACACGAGACGAGTTTTTTGTTTCTTTGAAAGAAAAAAGCAAAGCAAAGCATCGTGTGTGTCTCTAAAATTGCTCTGGAGTAATCGATTTGCAGTACAAAAACCAATCCAGGCCTCGCACTTCCTCTGACTTGCCTTGCCTTGCCTTCACGTTCTAGCATCCAGCTGCGCAGGAGAGACGTCTGATGCACCCTCAGTGCCGACTGCGCTGATCCCATTACAAGCACGCGAGGCTTAAAGGCACCAACGTACAGTGCGCAAATACTCGCTCACTGATCATTTCTTGGAACTACAGGTGTGACATCCAGCCAGAACCAGTTGATGCCCCCTCATCATCTTGAGCCCCTGGCTCCTGAGCTTCTGGGGGCCTGCTCCAGCGGCTCAGTCAGGGGTGGCCCCCGAGCAGTCAAAGATGCTACTGGGGGCCTGCTCCAGCGGCTCAGCCAGGGGTGGCCCCCGAGCAGTCAAAGATGCTACTGGGGGCATCATGACAGGATAAGATCATTTATAGATCCAACTGTGCGTTAAACATCTTTAACATATAGTAAACATGATAGAGAAGATGAGAAAGCTCCTATTCTGACGATGTTTCTTGTTTTGGCACGACAAAGACGTTTAACCAACACTCACACAAGGCAATGGGAATCTATCAATCGTGATTGCTGTTTGCATGTAGATCACCTGCTCCTGGCAGCTCCATCTCCAGTAGTCTCTTCTCCTGCAGGAGTGCAGTCAGCTCCTCTATCTCTGCTTGCGACAAACTTTTCACCACTGGATGTCGGAGTCTAACAGCATGTGCATGCACGCACGCACACACATGCACACACACCACACACACACAAACATACACACACACAGACACACACACACACATATACACACACACAGACATACATACACACATACACACACACGCACACACACACGCACACACAAAACACACACACACACACACACACACACACACACACAGCACACTCACACATACGCAGCATACGCACACACACACACACAACACACACACACACACACAACACATTCACACACATACGCACACACACACACGCATACACACACACGCATACACACACACGCACACACACACACACACACACGGACGGATCTCATGGAAAACTCAGGAGGGATTATTTGTTCTGCTCTTTCTCTGTACGCTTCATTTCCTGCTTCATTGTCGCGTTTCGTATCCGAAAGGAAAAGGAAACCTCCCTCTAAGAACAACAACAACAATAACAAGAACAACAACAACTTGCCTTCTTCCCACCCCTACACAAACAAAGAACAGTACGCAAGTTTCATGAACTTGCAATTGCGCAATACTTGACTTACTGTCAGAGCCAATGTAAGACCACTACACGTAAATGGCAACACCGAAGTTTTCCCCTCATTTTATAATTATGGGGACCTATAGTACCTTTAAGTATCTTTGATAACGTCACAGCGTGGCTGAATGGTGTAGCTGAAAGGCACTTTTTAGCAATAAGGCGCATAAATGCCGCGTTTTCCTCATTAGCGACCCATTGTGCTGACTTCAGAGCCAGTCAGCACGAATGATTCCACGAGTCGATTTTCGGCCCCGCCTTATCTCTTCATTGATTTGTTACTGCCGTGCTGGAAGCAAACAGACTTACGAGCGAAGCTTCCATCGCTAACGAGACGTTAGATCCTGCAGGTGCAACTCACGTCGTGTGGTCGTCGTCTGCCCAGCAGGCTACATGATTCATGCTGTGCGACTTCTGGCATAAATCGTGGGCAAGCCGATGAAAACTTGCGCAGAATCCACATACAAAGTCGAAGAGATTCAGTATACTGCTTTTCATCCCTGGAGGGGTCTGAAAGGGCTTAACGCTGTATCCACTGGCTCGTGGTAAATGCAGCTGATCAATATCCCAACAGTAATTTCCTTGCGGGTTGGGGTTAAGCAAAGACCCACGGCGTCTCCCCACGTGATTGGTCAGAGGTACATAACTAGGAAAATCGCGGCTTGTCTTGCTGTTACACCAACTCTAGTGAGTCTGTAGTCAACGGCCTTGCAATGCCTACACAGGCTGATAGGCCGTAAAACTTAATTCATCATCCCTCCATCCATCCATCCCTCCATCCATCCATCCCTCCATCCATCCATCCATCCCTCCCTCCATCCATCCAACCATCAATCCATCCATCCATCCATCCATCTATCCATCCATCCATCCATCCATCCATCCATCTATCAATCCATCCATCCATCCATCCATCCATCCATCCATCCATCCATCCATCCATCCATCCATCCATCCATCCATCCATCCATCCATCCATCCATCCATCTATCAATCCATCCCTCCATGCATGCATGCATGCATCCATCCATTCATCCATCCAACCATCAATCATCCATCCATCCATCTATCAATCCATCCATCCATCCATCCATCCATCCATCCATCCATCCATCAATCCATCCATCCATCCATCCATCCATCCATCCATCCATCCAACCATCAATCCATCCATCTATCCATCCATCCGTCCGTCGGTCGGTCCGTCCGTCCGTCCGTCCATCCATCCATCCATCCGTCCATCCATCCATTCATCCGTCCGTCCGTCCGTCCGTCCATCCACCCATCCGTCCGTTCGTCCGTCCGTCCGTCCGTCCGTCCGTCCATGCATGCATGCATTCATCCATCTATGCATCCATCCGTCCGTCCATCCATCCATCCATCCGTCCATCCATCCATTCATCCGTCCGTCCGTCCATCCGTCCACCCACCCACCCACCAACCCATGCATCGTCCGTCCGCCCATGCATGCATGCATGCATTCATTAAGCTATGCATCCATCCGTCCATCCATCCATCCATCAATCCATCCATCCATCCATCCATCCACGCCCCACTTGTACCTGATCAAAGCATGGGCAGATGGGACGCTTATCTACAGGCACCATCATCCTCTTCACTACAGGCACCATCATCCCCTTCACTACAGGCACCATCATCCTCTTCACTACAGGCACCATCATCCTCTTCACTACAGGCACCATCATCCTCTTCACTACAGGCACCATCATCCTCTTCACTACAGGCACCATCATCCTCTTCACTACAGGCACCATCATCCTCTTCACTACAGGCACCATCATCCTCTTCACTACAGGCGAAGAGGATGATGGTGCCTGTAGTGAAGAGGATGATGGTGCCTGTAGTGAAGAGGATGATGGTGCCTGTAGTGAAGAGGATGATGGTGCCTGTAGTGAAGAGGATGATGGTGCCTGTAGTGAAGAGGATGATGGTGCCTGTAGTGAAGAGGATGATGGTGCCTGTAGTGAAGAGGATGATGGTGCCTGTAGTGAAGGGGATGATGGTGCCTGTAGTGAAGAGGATGATGGTGCCTGTAGATAAGCGTCCCATCTGCCCATGCTTTGATCAGGTACAAGTGGGGCGTGGATGGATGGATGGATGGATGGATTGATGGATGGATGGATGGACGGATGGATGCATAGCTTAATGAATGCATGCATGCATGCATGGGCGGACGGACGATGCATGGGTTGGTGGGTGGGTGGGTGGACGGATGGACGGACGGACGGATGAATGGATGGATGGACGGATGGATGGATGGATGGACGGACGGATGGATGCATAGATGGATGAATGCATGCATGCATGGACGGACGGACGGACGGACGGACGGACGAACGGACGGATGGGTGGATGGACGGACGGACGGACGGACGGATGAATGGATGGATGGACGGATGGATGGATGGATGGACGGACGGACGGACGGACCGACCGACGGACGGATGGATGGATAGATGGATGGATTGATGGTTGGATGGATGGATGGATGGATGGATGGATGGATGGATGGATTGATGGATGGATGGATGGATGGATGGATGGATGGATGGATGGATGGATTGATAGATGGATGGATGGATGATTGATGGTTGGATGGATGAATGGATGGATGCATGCATGCATGGATGGAGGGATGGATTGATAGATGGATGGATGGATGGATGGATGGATGGATGGATGGATGGATGGATGGATGGATGGATGGATGGATGGATGGATGGATGGATGGATGGATTGATAGATGGATGGATGGATGGATGGATGGATGGATGGATGGATGGATGGATGGATGGATTGATGGTTGGATGGATGGATGGATGGATGGATGGATGGATGGATGGATGGATGGATGGATGGATGGATGGATGGAGGGATGATGAATTAAGTTTTACGGCCTATCAGCCTGTGTAGGCATTGCAAGGCCGTTGACTACAGACTCACTAGAGTTGGTGTAACAGCAAGACAAGCCGCGATTTTCCTAGTTATGTACCTCTGACCAATCACGTGGGGAGACGCCGTGGGTCTTTGCTTAACCCCAACCCGCAAGGAAATTACTGTTGGGATATTGATCAGCTGCATTTACCACGAGCCAGTGGATACAGCGTTAAGCCCTTTCAGACCCCTCCAGGGATGAAAAGCAGTATACTGAATCTCTTCGACTTTGTATGTGGATTCTGCGCAAGTTTTCATCGGCTTGCCCACGATTTATGCCAGAAGTCGCACAGCATGAATCATGTAGCCTGCTGGGCAGACGACGACCACACGACGTGAGTTGCACCTGCAGGATCTAACGTCTCGTTAGCGATGGAAGCTTCGCTCGTAAGTCTGTTTGCTTCCAGCACGGCAGTAACAAATCAATGAAGAGATAAGGCGGGGCCGAAAATCGACTCGTGGAATCATTCGTGCTGACTGGCTCTGAAGTCAGCACAATGGGTCGCTAATGAGGAAAACGCGGCATTTATGCGCCTTATTGCTAAAAAGTGCCTTTCAGCTACACCATTCAGCCACGCTGTGACGTTATCAAAGATACTTAAAGGTACTATAGGTCCCCATAATTATAAAATGAGGGGAAAACTTCGGTGTTGCCATTTACGTGTAGTGGTCTTACATTGGCTCTGACAGTAAGTCAAGTATTGCGCAATTGCAAGTTCATGAAACTTGCGTACTGTTCTTTGTTTGTGTAGGGGTGGGAAGAAGGCAAGTTGTTGTTGTTCTTGTTATTGTTGTTGTTGTTCTTAGAGGGAGGTTTCCTTTTCCTTTCGGATACGAAACGCGACAATGAAGCAGGAAATGAAGCGTACAGAGAAAGAGCAGAACAAATAATCCCTCCTGAGTTTTCCATGAGATCCGTCCGTGTGTGTGTGTGTGTGTGTGCGTGTGTGTGTATGCGTGTGTGTGTATGCGTGTGTGTGTGTGCGTATGTGTGTGAATGTGTTGTGTGTGTGTGTGTGTGTTGTGTGTGTGTGTGTGCGTATGCTGCGTATGTGTGAGTGTGCTGTGTGTGTGTGTGTGTGTGTGTGTGTGTGTGTGTTTTGTGTGTGCGTGTGTGTGTGCGTGTGTGTGTATGTGTGTATGTATGTCTGTGTGTGTGTATATGTGTGTGTGTGTGTCTGTGTGTGTGTATGTTTGTGTGTGTGTGGTGTGTGTGCATGTGTGTGCGTGCGTGCATGCACATGCTGTTAGACTCCGACATCCAGTGGTGAAAAGTTTGTCGCAAGCAGAGATAGAGGAGCTGACTGCACTCCTGCAGGAGAAGAGACTACTGGAGATGGAGCTGCCAGGAGCAGGTGATCTACATGCAAACAGCAATCACGATTGATAGATTCCCATTCCCTGTGTGACTGTGTGAGTGTTGGTTAAACGTCTATGACGTGCCAAAACAAGAAACATCGTCAGAATAGGAGCTTTCTCATCTTCTCTATCATGTTTACTATATGTTAAAGATGTTTAACGCACAGTTGGATCTATAAATGATCTTATCCTGTCATGATGCCCCCAGTAGCATCTTTGACTGCTCGGGGGCCACCCCTGGCTGAGCCGCTGGAGCAGGCCCCCAGTAGCATCTTTGACTGCTCGGGGGCCACCCCTGACTGAGCCGCTGGAGCAGGCCCCCAGAAGCTCAGGAGCCAGGGGCTCAAGATGATGAGGGGGCATCAACTGGTTCTGGCTGGATGTCACACCTGTAGTTCCAAGAAATGATCAGTGAGCGAGTATTTGCGCACTGTACGTTGGTGCCTTTAAGCCTCGCGTGCTTGTAATGGGATCAGCGCAGTCGGCACTGAGGGTGCATCAGACGTCTCTCCTGCGCAGCTGGATGCTAGAACGTGAAGGCAAGGCAAGTCAGAGGAAGTGCGAGGCCTGGATTGGTTTTTGTACTGCAAATCGATTACTCCAGAGCAATTTTAGAGACACACACGATGCTTTGCTTTGCTTTTTTCTTTCAAAGAAACAAAAAACTCGTCTCGTGTCGGCGTTTGATTTTCTCTCAGTCTAAATGAGCAACATCCAGACGCCTCGAGGGGAATGAGTTGGGAAAACGCGAATGTTTGCCTCATCGAATCTGGTTCTCAATGGCAGAAAGCACACCGTTCTCATCCAAATAGGTCAATAAAAACGGGGGTTTTACAGCAAGCTAAAGTAAACCTGATCTAGCCAAATCAAACCTGGCATGAATAAATAACAGCAAACCAGAGCAAAGCAAGCCAAACAATGGACCTTGGACCAGAATAGATAATTCCTAATTAAAGAAAGAGCACTAAATATGCAGTCGAGTTCTCTCGAAGTATGGTAAACCTCAAACGAATGATTAAACCGAAACCAAATGGACAAAGGCGATCCACGATCAATGTT